>CM052300.1:7033052-7210214 GCA_028455765.1 Lasioglossum oenotherae | reverse complement strand
TGACCTTCAAATGTCCGAAGTACCTCCACCTGCAAAAAAACTGTTATCGTCACCGTATGGCCCCCTTCGTACTGTGAAATTTTATTTCAGCAAATATTTCTGTGAAATTTATAGTTTCGAAGATATCTGAGGTGCTAATAGTTATTGCCCCACCCTGTATATAAATATTATATTGTTTTCTGTTTAATATATAAATAAACGGTCAACGTTTCTTTGGAGAATGTTGTGTTTCATTCTACATTCTGATTCTTATAGAGTTTGTCATTCTAAAACCATATCCGAAAGTAAAATTGCTCTATCAAGTTCTCGAAAAACATTGAGGCTTAAAAAAGATGCAATGAACATTTTTGCAAATACATGCATACTATGTATTTCTGAATGGTTTCTTTACCAGAAATGTCTGTAGAATGCGATGCTGTATAGTAAATTCCTGCTAGATAAATGGTTCCTCACGTAAATACAAAAATAGAGCGTATAATATTTTATATTATTGTATATTTTATATTATATAGCAATTGGGCTGCCTCAGAGTCGCATTCGAGTGCTAAGGATTAATCCTTCAGGTCGAAGTACTGTTTCGCAGCCAGTACGTCGCGTTTTATGCTCTCATTGTCAGGTGCCAATTTCAGAGCAGCCTCCAGCTCGGGAATACCGTGCTGAGGCGAGGACAATTTACAAAGTGCCGCGCCTCGTCGAGCGTGACACCTGACTCGAGACTCCAGATTACTCTCGCATTTCGGCTCCATTAGTTCCAGTGCCTGCGAACGAGAAATGCAACAACGAATGAGTTCATCGAACGGAAGCAACCATATTGCTCGTAAATTAATTATTCACTGTTCTCTGAATGAAGTTTTACTGATCCTTTACTTTTGAACAGTCCTCTACACATCTGCAATAATTCCCCAACGCATAATGAGCCGCCGACCGGTTTACGTACAGCGACGCGAATTTATCGCTGATCTTGATGCCGTATGTGTAAGCACTAATTGCTGCCAAGTGGTTTCCGACTTTGAAGAACTCGCTGTAACAAAACGTGATTGATGAGTTAATTTGTATATAGGTCAGCGTTGAAGGTATTATGTAAGAGCTTATCGGAGTATGACGTGTTGCTCAATTGAATCATACTCTATCGATATAAATCGTTTAAATTAAAAATTTTCAATTTTTAAGCGTAAACAAAGGTGTCGACTATACTAGTGATAGTATATCTATGTATTTTGCAGTAAAGTAATTATTAGACAGCAAATTTTATGGACTTGTGACAAAAATGAGTAGGTGTAATTTCAAACAGTTACATTATACTGTTATATATATATATATATATATATATATATATATATATATAATCTGTTAAACATATTAACAAAGAAAATGAATTCCTATGTCACTTCAGTTTGATCCAATTCAGGTAGAAAATTTTTATTCTCCCTAAAAATGCGCTGTCTATTAATTATTTGGTCGAATACAAATTTATTTACGTTGGAGATCAAAATTGAGAAAGAACACATACTCTCCTTTATTCTTCAACCACAGTGGATCCCGTTCTTCCGGTCGTAAGTCCGCAGAGTCGAATCCTATCTTTCGTCTCGCCTCCGCTTGTTTCTCCAGCCACTGAAATCAACAGAATTTCTATAAAAATGATAGTTACATTGTTACAGGCTGCACGGCGCACAGTGTGAACTTTCGACCAAACTCTGTTCAAAATCAAAGAACTTTCGATAGAAATGAGGTAGAGCGATTAATTTTTTTTTAAATTAAAGCTGAAACTTGCCAGAACATTGGAAGAATAGATAGATTATGGTACGAACGTTTTTTAATCTTGAGAAAATTCGTTAAACTTTCACAATTTCAAAAAAAATGTTGTTTCTTCGTTACCACGCGCGGAAAAAATTTTTTTTAACATGCTATATACTATTTTCCGTTCATTTTTTCACGCTGATTTCAAATCTGGTCTCAAAATTTGAAATTAGTGTGAAAAAATCTACGGGAAATGATATATAGCATGTTAAAAAAAAAATTTTTCCGCGCGTGATAACGGAGAAACAACATTTTCTTGAAATTGTGAAAGTTTAACGAATTTTCTCAAGGTTAAAAAACGTTCCTACCATAATCTACCTATTTTTCCAATATTCTGGCAAGTTTCAGCTTTAATTTTTAAAAAATTTCATCACTCTACCTCATTTCTATCGAAAGTTCTTTGATTTTGAATCGAGTCTGGTCGAAAGTTCCCACTGTGTGGCGTATACAGGATGAAAATCTCAAACGAGGCTTACTTCTTGCTCCTCGAGATGGGAGCTTTCTCTAGCGGGAGTAGGGAACTTCCGGTCCGAAAATGTGACGCTAATGGTACCCTTTCTCCGTGGTAACGGCACCGATCTCGATGGCTCGTCGAATATACTATTCCTTTTTATAAGCTTACCGTTTATCGCTGCTTGCACGGACTCCCATCCGGGCCTCGGATTTTTCTTCTTCCTCAATTCCACTGATTTCGATTCATCATTCTCATCAGAGTCTTCCGAGCTACTAGAATCATCCGTAGTTTCCTTTTTATTCTTCCCGTCAATGTTCTCATTTCCCTGTTTTCGTTCAACGATCTTTCCATCGTCGACGTTCTTCTTCTCATTCGAATTATTCGACGCTTCTTCCGGTTCCGGTGTTTCGTCTTCAATCACTTCTGTGATCGTAGCGGTGCTCATTATTTCGTCGTCGGTCAATGCTCGAGATTTTAATCTGTCGCTGTCGTCTTTGAACCAATTCAGCGGAGGCCTTTCGGTAAATCGATGTTAGAGGACTATATTGTCACGATAAACGGCTAATAACACTTTATCTACTAGTAGTCTATTCTTTTCAGTAATTATAGTAGGCTTTTCAATAATTCTGCTGCACCAAAAGGAACTTTAAAGATCTTCTTTCACGTAATAACTTCAAATTACGATAGCAATGCTATGGGAAGATTTATATAAAATTTCAGAGCTATGGACCATCTTAAAAAAATTACGAAATAGTCGTCGGTTGATGATAATACATACAGTAATAAATAAAAAAAACATAATAATATTGTAAACAATAAATAAAAACATTTAAAAGTCGTGACCTTTACTTTTTCCTTCGCAATTGCGACCAACAACAATTTAAAAACGAAATTATTTGTGAAGTTGTTGAATCGAATTTTGTTAAATGTTTAATTGCGTATGTTAATTACTTGTAAGCCTTCCTGTTTTCCTGCACTGCGCCCTCAACTTCCGGAAGAAACGGTACCTCAGCCTTCGATCTCCAATCTTCGAGTTCCAGCATGGCTTCCTTCCGGTGAGCATTTCTTATCGCGTCGATTTTATTCAACGTAGCTGTGTTGATATTAATTTGTTCCTTGACTGCCTCTCTCTGCAAATGCTGGCGCTTTTCTGAGGGAATGTATAGTTCATAAATACAGTAACGATGCACCTAATTGCACATAATTAACCTAACTTTAACAAAGCAATGATGTACATAACTACCCTTTCTAATTTTCTCGAGTTCTTCGGCCTTCGCTTGAGCACGTTCCAAAGCTTGGTTCCGATATTTTCTTTTAGTATCTTTGTCTATATTTTCTACTTCCAGAGTAAGCCATTCTTTGCCAACTTCCGTTTTCTGTAACGAGAGGATCACTTCTTGGTCCGCAATGATACAGGTGCTTTCCTTTTCGATAATCTCGGCCCAGAGAAACAATTCCACTATAAACGGTGGAAAACTGACCTGTTCGAATATGTGCACTATGCTATTTTATTTTACACATTAACAAAGTACACGATATCGATACCTTCAGGTAATTGTCAACCACGAACAAGTCCACATTTGTTGGATTACCCCTCAAAGGTATATTTAAAATTACAAATTCCGACGTCTGTCTCCAAGTATAACTTTTGATAACTATAGCTGGCATTCTATTCTTTATGAATTGAATAATTATAGAGAATAATTGTGAAGCTTCTGGTTTATACAACTGTCACCGCGGTATCTAAGAAACTATTGATCAAACAAATTTACTGTATCTGTTAATAAAAGCTGTGTTAAAAAATATATACCGTCCATATAAGTCACCGGATATTTATTCAAATTTGGATGCAAATGATTATATTATATTATTATTTTTTACTACCTGTATTTACCATAACCTACATTTACCTATACTACCCATAATTTTTCCAACGTTTATATTCAAATATTATCGTATAGTAGCTACATCTGATCAAAATAAAATAATAAAATCGAGCTGGGAGCTTGTATTCTTTAATTACCATTTTGAATATATACAACAAGAGATCGAGAAATTGTGGGATGATCATGGACAGCTCTAGAAATTGGAAAACAATTGCCCCACTCAAATTTTAAAAAATTAGAAAATATAAGAATAATGAATAATATAGGTCCTTTATAATAGAAAAAAATCTGCGTCGCAATTTAAACGAGTGTCTCGTGATTTGTGGACGGGAGTGTACATATTACAGCGTGTTTGGAAAAAGATACAACGGTATACAAGATTATACTATTTACGAACTGTATTTCAGACACATGTATACTTTACATTACAGTTTCATCTTAATTCGTAAATATATATTAGGTAAAAAATCAACAGGCTATGAATATACTGTATGAATTACTTTTAATTAAAACGTTGAAGAGTATTTGTTGACAATACTTTTTTTCATTAGACAATATTAAAAAGCTGCCGTTCACGCAACTCCCACATTCCGTCTTTATGCATGGAACCATGAATTTCCTCCTCTCTCTCTCTCTCTCTCGTGAGCAATAATTTAAAATGATCATCAAAAAACGTATGAAAGAACATTCAGATACTATGCAGCTCCACAGAGATGTATAGATTTTGGTTCTTGGGCTAGACTATTACTTTTGGACACAGTTTGTTTATATCATCGTTAAATCGCATTATCTAAGCCATTCGTTGAAAATCAACTACGAACTTATTGTAAATCAGTCGGTTTTTATCAAATGTCTGCTCCTAGAAAAATTGCAATACTATTTATATAAAACGAATTGCAGGACGTTCTGATCCCGAAGGATATTTCACTCATCGAACATACGCGCGCTTCCAAAAAACGAATTTTTTTTTTGATTACCCTGAGACGCAAAATTGTTTTCCTTTTTTTTATGAATGTTTTATTTTTTCTATTTTCTCTCTCTTTCTCTCTCTTGTTCAGTTCCTACATTTCGTTGTACGTAACAACAGAAACAACAAGTATTAATTGTTTTTTTTTCAATATATCGGTGATATACGAAGTACCGTTAAAAAATGGAGGACCTTTGATAAACGCTTAAGTTAGGAAATGAAAAACTATTTTCTATAAAGATATTATGACACTATAGTTATGCCTCTTACACGCCTTACGACATACTCAGTTTTTTTCGTAGATTACAATATTATTAATCGTTCCATTGTGTGTGTGTATGTGTATGGGTGTGTGTGCATGTGTAAGTGTCCGTGTACTATGTACAGTGTGTATCAATGCGAAATACTTTGCTCCTGCGATGGTTTCGCGTGAAGGAAACTCAATTTCTTATGAGAGAACGTTACCACGCTCGAAACGGTACCAACAGAAGACAAAGTAGTTGACATTGTACAATACCTTTAACATTATTATAAATAAGTATACGTACAATAAGGTACGTTCGTCCTACATAATGTCCAAGCGAGTCCCGTGATTATTATTCCCGAATGAATATTCAGTTTTACGTGTTTTCTCGTTTGGTTACTGGTTTTCGTATCAACATACATTATATATTCCACGCATATATTATTATAGGGAGCTCGCTCGAAGCATCGAAGTTTCCGTAGTACACGATACCTCTACAATCGTGTGTTATAATCAAGATAAAAACTACAATGTCGCATGGAATGTCTAGAGTATACAAAAAGAACGCTAAACAAGTTCGTCATCACATAAATTAAAAATTATCGTCGCAATAAAAACGTCGACGTTGTGCGGACATCTCTCTAGTACTTGGCTCTCGCACAGTATAAACTGTCTCGCGAGTGTTCGAAAAGTAGAACGAATGTCTAATACAGATATTCGAAACGGTGGCAACGTGTAATCTCGCTAATACTTCATTTCAGATATTTCGATTCGAAACGAAAGAAATGCAATCGATTGACTGGGGGCACGTATATCCGAAACGCATCGGTCGAACGAAACTTATCGATGGAATAAATACAGATGAATACAATTACCTCGCGAGTCGATCGAATCTACAAATGGGAGATTTTATAACTTTCGTTATCTTATTTGACAAATTACAAATTCGTTGATAGTTCAATGATGTACATAGTAAATTCGCTTCTGTTTCATTTCCACGGGATATAGATATATTAGAGTTCTAGCTCGCTATCATTCTTGTGAAATAGATTACGAAAGACTGTCGTTGAACAATCAAAAATCGATAGTGATAATAAATACAGAAAAACAACATACATTCTAATAACGTGAAACTTGTATCGCTACGTAAAATATACTTACAAATTATTTAAAAACAAACAAATAAAAAAAGAAAAAGAAATTCTGGACAATCGAAGATTTATTACAATTTACCTAAAATGGCTTGAACGTTCTTTTTTTACATACATATCACGTGTATACATCTGGCATTGTAAAGCATGCGTGTACCAACAATACATACTCTCCTCTTCGCGAGTTGTATTCGTTGTTGCTTCATAAATAATAATTAATACAAATACTACAAAACGGATGAGGCAACACGAATACGGAGACGTACAATATTTATATAAATAAATGCAAAAGGATTAATGATGAAAATTTCATGATCGTGTATAAATTAGTTAAAAGTTCAAGACTTCGGATAACTAAGAATCAGAACAAAGTGTATTCACTCCGCCGAGACCGCTTAGCCGCGCTAAAACAAATTACATACAAGACGGAAGAATCGAGAATACATACACTACGAACATCATTGGAATATCGTACAGAAGATTTCCATGTCACCGTACGACACTTCGCGCAATACTATTGCATTTCAGACGGGCATAAGTACATAATTATACGCACGAACTATTTCTTTCTGGCAGCTTTCTCCGCTTTTCGTCGCATTCGTTCAATCTCTTTTCTCTCCTTTCGCTCGCGGTCAGCCTGTGCTCTGAGCTCCTTTAATTTCCGTTTCAGATGAGACTTCTCTTCTCCGTAAATACCGAAAGCTTTCAAGTCGCGAGACTCCAGTCGCAACAGGTTCCCGCCGTTGATACCAGTTTCTAGGAAACGCGGCGCGTACCGCTCTAAACCGATTCCAGTCAACCATTGACACACCTAAACATTACATTTCAAGATACAGATAATTGTGAAACGATCGTTCATGAAAATAAACGCTTCGAAACACTTACTTGTTCCTTGGACCAATCGGTAACTGGGGCATTTTGCCAAAAGTGAGATTTCTTGTCACCTAAACCAAAGTCGCTTGGATGAGGAGGCAACCAAACTTCACTCGCATCTAGATTTGCAACGCCGTTCGTACAAGCAAGGCATTGAATTATAACGCACGAAAATATATCGACGACAGGGTGTTCGGTGACAATAGGGAGAACATTTTACATGGTTCGTGGCACGTGAATCGTGTAATAAGAAATTAACGATTGTGAACAATTTGTTAACGTCCTCTAAAAATATTACAAAATTTCTCTGACAAAAATGTACATGCTTTACTCGCTAATATATTAATTTATAATCTTATAATGGGAGAATTTGTGCAAACCTGTTAAATACAGAAAGGTTCTAAATAATCTTATACATTTTAGTTGCCTGCTGACTACATAAGGGTTAAGGATCCGTGAATACAAATCCGTTCAATTCCAGCGACTTATGCGTTTATATTTTTCTATCGAAGTTTTTTCGACTCTCACAAACGAAAAACATAAACGCATCAGACACCGGACTCGAATGTGCCGAACGAATCTTATTCACGGATTCTTAACGCGTTTCACATGCCACGTGTACCCGTAAAACAGAAATGCACGGGTATTAATTATTACACGGATTCAGATCCGGATTCGTTTGCTACACGCGAAATACAGATCTGTAGTACATATACTGAACACCCTGTACACGAATGAAAATTTTGTTTAGAGCGCTGGAAGTACGATATGTTTCTATTACCTGTTTTGGATGGACTAGGATCAACAGCAGGTGGGCTCACTGACCCGCCAGAAGACAAACTAGAAGGTGAACTACCCGGATGATGCCAAGGCGTTCCACCACTTCCAGTTGCATTTGATGAAGGAACAGTAACTTTCTTCACTGTACGAAGAAAAGGTTGATCAGAGAGGTGAATCATCGGTGAATCATTGGGAATAAAATGTGTTTACCTCTTTGATTGGCTTCGTTTACAGCCTGTCTTATTTCCTCCACTAAATGGTGAGTGACCAAAGTCGGATCATTATTGTGCGGATTATTTAAATCACTAAAATCTCCGGAGCTCTCCCTCGAAGAAGACATGTCGTTTCCACCGAGCCTTCTTTCCCTTTCTGCGAGGACCTGTTTCAATTGTTCTGCTAAGGACGCCGGCGGCCCAGTTAAATCTACGTATAATTTACAATCATTTCATACTCGAGCCTTTAGGCCGGGGTCAAACGAACGTTGAAGCGACGGACGTGAATTTTCGCGCAGGTTGTTAGCTCTAATCGTACGAGCGTTGGGTTTATCCAGCATAATACGTGTCCATACTAACGAGATGGATGATATAAAACAAAGAGTTCCAACTAGTTCTTTTCTACATTCGGCAGACGTCAAAGAATAGTATCTCTGGCCGGACCCGTGTTTTGGACAATTATCGAGAAAGTTCTACATAGTTCTTAGGCAAGAACCTAAGCGGGGAAGGTGCGGCGTATGACTCGCGAGCTACAAATTGGAACTCCTTGATATAGAATATAGGACTACCTGTTTTCATTTATAGCTTTTTTTAAATACGAACGCAGCTGCAACGTCCGTCGTTTCGACGCTCGTGCGACCCCGGCCTTCTACAAATCGTATCAAGATAAAGAAAAAGAAAGTACTTTTCTGGGATTGTGGCCAACTCTGCTCCGTCATAGCTCGGACTTGCGAGCTAATAGTGCTGTGCTGTCGAATCGCCGTGGGATGCGTGGGTTCCATATGCTTACTCTTCAGCGAACTAATCGAAGAACTACTGGAATAGGAACTCAAGTTTGATTGCTTCGACGTCAAGTCGTTTGGCGATCTGCTACTAGTGTCTTGAGAAAGAAGCTTGGAAGAAGAATCCTCGTCGGTATTGTCTCCCGACTCGTCCAAACCGTAATCCTGAAGAATCAATTTGATCAAGCAAATGTTTTTACCATCCTTGGACAGACATTGTAAATTATGTGTACATACAGAACTGCTATTGCTAAGGCCACCGGATCGTTTAGGAAGCTGTCGGTTCGCTAAACCTCCTCTGCTAGCAAGCTCGGCCTTGCTTTTCCCTGCAGAATTATCGAGAAGCCGATGGGCAGGTACCGCTCTATCCAGTTCCTCTTTCACTGGTAACGGAAGTGGCAATTTTCTTTCCACCGTTGCTGTCTTGTCTCCGTCGTCAGGACTGCTAAGGTCCGATGTCTCTGTGTCCGAGAGCTGACAACTGGTGGACGATGGTGGCGGCGGTAATTGCCGTCGCGATAATTGCGGTGTTACTATTCTAGCCGTTGTACCATCGTAAGGCAATCTTACTGGCAATCCAAATCTTCTCTGAGTCTCGGTTAATTCCACTTCCAACGTGATTACCTGAAATCGATTCTTTTATCGTAGGTCTACTAGCAAAATGTCGTTTCTTACTAGGTTGTCGCGTATGAAATGTCCGATTTCAGAACCCTTAATTCTTTTGAGGAGTGTATTACATAATTTCTCTGAATATCTATTCTTTATATCCTCATTATAGTCTTATTTTTACTGTTGAAAGTCGAACGTTTCATATGTAACAGTAATAATAGTTCTTCGTGTACCCTATCCTTTAAACTCTTCACAAGAGCATTGTACTCCGTATCTTTCTCCTGTAGCAGCTGTTGATAGAATTCGTCTCGAGCTGCAATGTCCGCGCGCAGCTCGCGTGCTGCTCTTCTTGCTCGTGCATATTTCTGTTGCAAAGCAGCGTTCTGTGCTGTTGCCTGAGCCAGCATTTCCCGCGCTGTCGCCAAGTCCTGTCTGGCAGTGCCTAAAGCTCTCTCAGATTCGTGGAGTCGTAATCCGGACTCGCGTAATTTAGCCGCATACTCCTCGCTACCTGCCCCACTGTTTTCCAAGTCTACAAGCTATAAATGAAAATAATACAATAAGATTGATCCTAACGCAAGGCCAACACGACTCGATATATATGGTATATGAACGGTATGGGAAGCGTATGCATGATTTCATGGATAACAGCGTGCGATGTATGAAACACATAAAATAGCTTTTGCGAAAAATCTGGTTTTGTTTACCTTAGCTTTCAGCTTTTCCACCTCTCCGTCTGCTAATGCTAGTTTATACTGACTCTGCAAGCAGCGAACAACGAACACAGTGCATAAGCAAAACCAAAAATATATTTACTCCTATGAACTCCTATGAAGGTGTGCTGATATGTGTACACAAAATGGTGGTATAACTCAATATTACTCGTATATACATTTATGTACAATATTCTATAGTGCATAGTTCTTTCACTGTTCATACGAAACTGTAAAAAACGTATGTACGAAACACTAGATATACTTCGTGCACTAATAAAACGATGCAAAAGTGCGCTGTACAGGCTCTATCAACAAAACTAATTAAAAATAACACACGTTTTCCGACAATACGAGAAACGCTACTTCTTGATAAATAATGAGGCCACGTTATGCATTTCTCATTAATTATACGTTCGAGGAAAATAAATGAATAAATATGCCAGTCGAAATGTTTACTCATGGTTGCCAGAAAATTTTTAAACCTTGTTGGAAATGGTTTAAAAGTTTTCCGGCGATCTAGTGATGTGCACATCATAGTCTACCTATACCACACTTTCCCTATCGTTAGACAGCGGATCTTTATGCGAAATAAACATTTTCTTCCTGAATTGCAACAAACTGGAATCAAATTCTTTAAAATTTAACAATCATCTGATATGACAGTATTTATAATGTTATTACTGTTTTAACCCTTTGCACTCGGTTGTCCCCTCTGAGGCACCGTTAAAAATTGCTGTACCATTATTCAAAATATTGTTTACATTATTAAATATATCGTTATCTAGTAAATTACTAAACATTTAGGTACTGTATGAGGTATTACACCAACTTCCTATCCATAAAATTTAAAAAATCACTGGGAATGGAATTATTCTAGATCGGAAAAAGTTTAATTTTCCAGTTAAAATAGCTCCGAGTGCAAATGGTTAAATTGCAACTCTTTCTTGTCATAAATGCATATAATCCGCAGTCTACTCATCATCGTTCTGGTTCAGAGAGAGAGAGAGAGAGAGAGAGAGAGAGAGAGGGGGAGAGAGAAAATTACCTCTTGTAAAAGTAGTCTCAGACTGTCAACGTCGCTTTGTGTGGTAGGCATGTGCGGTGGCATCGATGAGCTAATGATAGGAGATCTACTGCGACCGGAAGCGGACAAATAACTTTCGATAGGACTATGGGGAGGGTCCCCTTCGGAACACGACGACATCGCTGGAGATCCTGGTATCGCACCCATGCCTCCGACACACATCTCCTCGGCAGATCGTTGACCATCGGGCGAGGCGTCCGAGAAATTCAGTTTTCTATAGCAAGAACAGAGGCGATCGTGTTGAAACACGTTTATAAATAATTTATCGGACACATGGGGGAACACATTCATGTTATACAAGCGACGTGGATGATACATGAATAGACTGCGGATTTTATGCATTTATGGTAAAATGAGGTAAATGCATTGCTGCAAACAATTTTTATTTTGCATAACAATACGCAGTCTAAACACGAATGTATTCTCTTGTTGTTTTCCCTCAGTACCCCAAGAGACATCGTGTCATCATTGAGGTGGCCGTAGGTTGTCGTCATAGACATTGGCGAGCAAGGATAAACCATCATTGGGAAACTATGTTAAAACAAAAAGATCGTGCAGAGGAAAGTATCAAATGAATACCTAGCGGAATTAGCTTGTTGCTGTTGCTCCCTTTCCTTATCCGCCTGTAGACTCTGTTGTATTAGCATAGCTACTTCAGAATTTGGGTCGCGTTCTCTACCGATCACAAAACGCACAAGACCTGAAGTATTTCGAAGAACACTGGCTGCATAAGCTTGCGTAACCCCGACTAATGATTTTCCGTCCACTTCAACAATTTGATCGTTTACTTGTATTCTGCCTTCTCGCGCGGCTGCCCCTTTCTCCGTGATGGTTTTCACGAATATACCTAACTTCTCGAGGCCCGCGTCCGCGCCGACACCCATCCCGATAATACTTAAACCGAGACCCTCCGGTCCTTTCATCAGCTCCACCGGAAATACCTGAAAATATATTTATTTCGAATCACTAATGAATTTATAACAAAATCATATACCGGCTGGTCCACCTAAGTATTTCCTTTATTTGTGGTGACAAGACTGCGGATCTTTATGCATTCAAAATTGTAGAAAAATGTTAACATTCAATTTAGTTTCTATTTCTTGCAATTGATGCAGTCAATTTTTATTTCGCATAGAGATCGGCAGTCTAGCGATGACAACTTTATTAATGCAATGTAAATGGTATCGCAAGGTGAATGCTTTGCTTTTAGTCTTCTCACAAGGTCATTTTCTCCGGAGTTTTCGAAGTAATCGATATATTTTTTTCTTGTAAATGTCTATTTTTCTTCCTTGCATATTCTAGCTGACATTGAAACGCATTTGGAGATATTAATAACATGACCTTGAAGTGAACTCTGACTTCCATCGAAAGATCATTAGAAACCCTTTATCTAGCAGGAACTTACTATTAGTCCAGTCAACGAAAAGTTGTAGAGGGGAAATGGAAGGAACACAATTTTTAACTTTGGGTCTGTGTTTGGACTAGTTAGGAGGTAGGTCCCCTTTTTCGTTTTTCCGCTTATATTTCGGAAACTATGCGTCTTAGTGATAAGACCATTCCATACAAAATTAAAGCTGACAAAATGTGCCACAAGATTGATTCGATTCAGTATTTCGCTATCTCGCATAGTTTCCGAGATATCCGCACTGAAAGTTCACTAATTGTGAAAAAGAAATTTTTGCCTTATTTGACTAGCTAACTCTTCAGCACAATTAGTGAACTTTCAGCGCGGATATCTCGGGAACTATGCGAGATAGCGAAAAACTGAATGCAGTCAATCTTATAGCACATTTTCTCAGCTTTAATTTTGTATAGAATGGTCTTATCGCTAGGATGCATAGTTTCCGAGATATAAGCGAAAAACCGAAAAAGGGACCTTCTAGTCCAAACAAAGTTCCAAAGTTAAAAATTGTGTTCCTTCCATTTCCCTCTACCCCCCTTATGAGCATTCATTGACTGGACTATATACAGCATTCAATTCTACAGACACGTCTGGTAGGGAAACCATTTACAAAAGCTATTTGCTTCGGTTAGCCTGTATATAAAATTGATAATGGATAATCACCTCCATCTTCTCCACCCGTTTCTCGAGTTCATACTCGGCGCTCGCAGCAACGGGATCCACGTCCTCATTGTGACGATCGTACTCGTTCACCGAATGAGTGGAATAAACTCTCATTGGCCCGGTATCGAACGTGACTTTTTTATTCATTTTCCTAACTGGACTAGTTGCCGAGTAATCATCTTTCTCCTCGTCCGATTCCGGTATTCCTGCAACCTCCATCCAAAAATGACCATCCTCGAAATAGTGTACTCCGTTCTCCACCAACACCTGAATAGATATTAACACGTTTATTATATTTATTACACTTTCGTTGTTAACAGATTGCGGAGCTTTATGCATTAATAGGTCCCGTGTTTCTTCTTTATTCTAACTATGAGAAACCCGCTAAAAAGAAAAGAAACTTGCATAAAATTCCGCAGTCTAATTGCTACCATGATATTACAATTTTTCCTGGCATGGGCGGCATGTACTCATCCTGATGTTCAGTCTCTGTATCGTCATTAGTCTCGTGAGTATCGTTCAAGCTGCTAACCGATCCAAGAAGACCACTTTCGCTTCCGGTTACGGAACCCACTTGACTCTCCGTTAACGAGTCTATGGTTAAATCGCTACGTGATCTATGGGATAAACTAAAAACGACAAGAGATTTTCAAATTGGTTGTTGACAAATAATTCTTCTGTTTTTGCATATCGACGGTGAAACGCTTCGTTTCCCGTTCAACAAACTAATGGAAATAAGGTCGTAGCGCAAGCCGCAAAATATTGATATAAAGTGAAAATAAAAACATAAAAGACCAAACTGATTCACCTATAATCATTAGTGGTGCTATTAATAAGACTGGTATCTGGAGCAGACAAGACATCGGAGAGCCAATCTGGGGTATTATCTTGATCCTCTCTCTCCCTCTCTTTATCCAGCTCTTTGTTCTTATCGATAGAACTTCCATCGTTCACAGCCTCAGTGCTCACGGTAGGAGACAACAGTCTTGCTATTTCCTGCGCTTCCTCATCCGACAATAAAGCTGATCCTTGTCTAATTGATTGATTCATATGATTGATCTTGCTCTCTCATACTTTTAATATCATGATCGGTGAACTTGAACAGTTCAGCCATAACGACAAAAAAAAGGTTTCTCTTACCTTATCTTTTTCTCTAGGATGCTGTGGCCCCAATAGGTAACGAGTTTGTTGGAAATCGCATTGAAATAAACACGAATAGTAGAAAATATTAGAATTCAAATGAAAGAAAGCAAAGTGCTAGTAAGCTTGTCGCAAGTTGTCGCCAAAAATCATTTACTATGTAACCAGAATGATCAATTTCGTGTAAAAACTTTCTATGGACTTGTTTTACTAATAATACGAGAATAAACTGTGCTCGAAAATTGTCTGTACTTCAAACGTTTATGGTTTTGGCACTTACCGAGAACTCAGCAGGTTTTCTGCTTCGTCGGCAGTCATGGTGTCCGGTGTTACCGAAACTGCTTGGTTCAGATTAGTTTTCGACGATGTTTCGATCGCGCTCTTCACAGTATTTTGTTCGTTAACGTGTAACGTGTCCACCGGCGCGTATTCCAAATTTGTGATGGTCTTGGTATCGCTCGAATCGCTATCTTCGTGAAGACTGCTTTCCGATGGGACGTGTTCGGTAACTTGCTTTTTGTCCGTATGCTGCGGAGGTATAATAACAGGGGACGCGCTCGGAGGTGTATTTGTTTGTTGGACCAAATTGACAGAGTTGCTTTCCTGTAGTCGTAATTTTGCTAATTCAGCCTTGAGCTTCTCCTGTTCCCACGTGGTTTGTGGTTGATCCGATTCCTCCGCAGTTTTATTTAAAACGGCGCTTACTGTCTGGGAATTCGATTTGGATGGCGGTGTTGTACTACCTGCTAGCGTTACATATTCCTTTTGGCTGGCAGACTTGGAATTTACTTTCGAGGTATTCACATGATACACAGCCTCGTCCGATTCTGTCGCCTCTTTGTTGACAGGCTTTTCGATGAGATTATCGATACCGTGGACGTTCGAGATTGACGAGCTTTGACTCGTATTTAAAATGGCTTTGTCCGTTTGATCCTTGTTATCGACCTCCGCGAAACTCGATCGTTTTCCAGACACTTCCTCTTTGTTTTTCGCTATCTTCTCCCGCATCGAAATCTTGATTTGATCATTTTTCGCATTCGACACGGTCTTCTGGCATATCGTCTCCGCGAACGCATGCCTCTCGTTAATGATATTCGACTTTGACTTACTATCTAAGACTACATTTTGATTTACTTCTGTGATCACTGAATTGGTTCGCCCGTGATCGTGATTACTATCCTGGGAAATCTTATTATGGCAACTTTTAGTCGAATCTGTTTTTATTACAGCGTTCTCCTCAATGCTCGCTTTTGTCTGAGGCTTCACTTCGTTATTCGGCAGAGACACGTCCTGGTTTTGTTGCATTTTCTTTGCATATGGCGAGGGTATCGGTATGTCTTTATGTTCCAGAGCTGGATACTCCTGATCCGAGCTAATAACCGATGGTGGTCGTTGTCCTAAACCAGCTGCTTGCAGATCGACGCGAACGTGAGAACGTCGAATCACGGTGGTTGTATCCGTTTCGCTGAATCTTGAATTTTTATCTGAAACGTCCTTCTCAGAAATAGTTTCCGTGTAGGACGCGGGCTTCTCTTGATCTTCGGGTTCCAGCTCATAGCTGTTTCGACCTTGAAAAATAATATTACAATGTTGAATATAAACCACTTGTCAAAGTGATAACGTAATTGTTTAAAGTGGTCGTTGTAAAGTACCTCGACAATCAATGCAAAGCAGTCGTAGACACATGGTATTTGTATCTTTCGTGTATAAAATAACGAAAAGAATTTTTAAATTTAACTTATTTCGGAAATGCACAACAATAAGTGAACTGTAAGAGTTTCGTTACGATAACTTGAGAACTTCGAACGATTCGAAAGATTGAACTACACAAACAATACAATAAACAAACTTCGATGCAAATGTATCTGGTAAAACGCGAAGAATACGGCACATACTTTTGCGTAGAAAATTTTTATGCTATATCATTACACGTTATTGACACTATCTTTCTCAGGGTACACGTTTTTCGAAGAACACATCAGAAAATATCGAATTTTTTCGTAGCTCCACATTCCACAAAAACACACAGCTCGACGGCAGCGATTAATTTTTAACAAATCTGGTTTTTTTTGTTCACACTACCGGGACAAAAATCGATCGGAATTTGAAAAATACTTTTCCGAAGAAAATGCTGCAAAGTACCACCAGACAGAAGCAGAACAGAATACACAGAGATTTCTATAAATAATACTGTTGAAACCGGTAGGAGGAACTGAGATCAAGAAGAGGAGGAAAAAGGGGAAGGAGGGGAGTTTCCTCCTGGGCTTTTACTTTTTAGTATTTTGGCAGATTGCCACGGTAAAATATCAAAATGTAAATACGTTATTAAACTATGATCTTACTGCAATTAAAAAAAAATTCAAACAACCAATAGCGTATTGACATTAAATTCGTGTCTTTTGTACATACAGGGTGCACCACGAATCGTGACCAGTAAAGATTACTCTGTTATTAGCAGTCCGATCGAAAATGTTTTTGTCAAGTAAAAAAATAGAATGAAAAAAACAATTTTTTATGCTATGATACTTACCAAATTCGCCTTGAAATCCTCGAACGAATAGGCGTAAAAAGAGGTGTATTTCCAAAAAATTGAAGGTGACCTTGTAAAACCATGAAAAAAAGAGTTGACAAAAAATTTGCTATAATCACGTGAAAGCTCTCTTGAAATAAGAACATTTTCGATCTGCTGATAACAGAGTAATCTCTGTTGGTCACGGTTCGTGGTTCACCCTATATACATTTATATCTGTTTCATGTTTTGTGGTATAGTTACTGAGTATTCAAACGTGTATAAAACATGACTTAAGTCATGTTACTGTGAGTAAGATTCTTATATACTATACCCGCTTGAATTTTTTCAGACATTTCCTTATCTGCCTTCTCTTCTTTACTATCCTTGGAAGGGGAGCTAGGGGAGCTCATACTAGAAGAAGCGCTATCCGTACCTCCAGATGGTGGTCTTAATTCCGGATCCGGAGATTTCGAAGATTCGATTTTCCTTTCATCCGTCGAATTATCTTTTTTTCTGACCGTATTGATGCAGGATCTGGCCCAGTCCGGTCTGGGATCAGGTCTGACAACTTCGTTCTTGCCGTCCGTGTCTAGCATCTCTCTCGAATTCTTCAGGTCAGCCGCTTTCTTCAAGATCTCGTCGTTCTTAGCTAACCACTCGTTCCTCCATTCGGAAGTCTTCGGCGGCGAACGAATCGAATTTGTAGGATAATTTAAATACTCCGGAGCGTCGAGTAAATCGCCATCTTTTCTTCCCCTGTTCTCGTACGAGATGCTAGTCATATTCTCTATCGACATGCTCCGCGTTGGACTAGATATATCAGAGTTCCTATCGTATGGTGAAACGTGCGATTTCGACTGCGTGTAAATATCAATACTTGAGCTTGCGTGCGGATTTTTCGAACTGAGATTAGTCTCCGAGTTGCTAAACCCCTTCGGATGTTGAGCAGAAGTATTTTTTGATATGTCTGCGTTCCGCGAATGTGCTTTGGCTACAGTGTTCTTCTGTACAACCGCGTACTCTGGTATGAACGAGTCTTGCGTTTTCTCTGTCGGGGTGGTGACGGTGTTCTTCAAAATTTCCCGTTGTTCTTGGTTTCTTTGGAAATGCTTGTTTTGTACGTTCGTATTCTTTTGTACAACCGCGTACTCTGGTATGGTGGGCGAAGTATCAAAATATTTATTTATAGTAGCGTACTCGGGACTACTAGGAATATCCGAAGGAGACACGGCTGCGATGCTAGCCGGCCTTTCTTTCTTCACGTTCGAGGAATTTCTCGTCGGTGGTAGCGGCGGTGGCGGAGATATGGCTGCCGATCTAACGGAACAAAAGCTCGCGGATCTTGTCGCCGGATTAGTTGAAATATCCGTGGGTCTTTTTACTTCGTTATCAAGGTTCGCGGAATTTTGTGCGTGTCCCACGGAAACAGTATCGACATTCACCTTGTTCGTGCTCTGGTTCAAAGAGCTTTGAACCACCGATCTATTCGGATCCGAGTTGTATCTGCTCGGTCTAGTTTTCGAGAAATGACTGGTCCAATTTTTCTGCTTCTCGATCAATTCTTTCGAGTTCAATCGCCTTTCAGGTTTCTCTGGCTTCTCCGGACGTTCGTCCAGGCGATTCTCCTTCCCGTAATTTTTATCGAATTTACCAAATCCTGACCGCGACTTGTGTTTGTCCGGCACATGATCGAATCCGTGGTTGTGGCCATTTTCGAAATGTCTTTCGGCGTTCAAGGCTGGAACGCTTGCACTCCAGTTGCTCAAATGATCCCTGGTTCCTGGAGGCGATGGGGATCGAGGACGAGGCGATCTTGCCGGCGATGTACAACCTGATCCAGAATTTGCTGAACTAGAACGTGATCTTAAACCGTGTAGGTTGCTGGGCTTCGCGATTCTGTCGACCCTGCACAGAATTTACAAGATAGATGAGCAACGCGCGATACATTATCTTAACTGCGTTTATCGTTCGTTTCGGACGGTCTATACTTACTGTTTGTTTGGCTTGTTTTCTTCCCCGAGCTTCTCGAAAAGTGCTCTTGCATTGTTGAAACGGGCAACATGACTTTCGGTTCTGACAACTGTGACTTGAGTAGGAGATTCTTTCAGAGGCACAGCTGGTTCCTTGAAACCATCGGTCAAAATATTATTGGATCTATGGCTTAAATTGTCCAGTTGCGGTTTTGACTGGAAGATGTTCGCAATGGCTGACACTTTTGAACCGCCAACTCGTTTCTTTTCCTCCACTGTTGCCATGGCTTTTCTTCTGTTACAAAAAAAAATATAATGTCAATGACATTCAATCTTATAGAATAAAATAACTTTAAAAGATATATTAGTACCTGGACCTCACTTATATAAAAGTAATGCAAATTTTAAAGCCTAATATGCTTCAGCCCATTGTTTTTTATGTTAGACATTGTTTTTTTCTTGATAATCTGGAAAAGAAAGAAAATAAAATAGAATTGCTAGAAATGATATTGTAATGTTGTTGAATGATCCCCTGAATGTATTGTGCAAGTATCATTGAACATGTATGCAGGTCATTGATCTGATAGGCACTTGTAATACTTCTTTGAAATAGTAAGCATATTCTTTAATAGCATTAGTGAAGCATTTTATTAAGAGATTACATTAGGTATATCTGTCTCTGATTGTCTGAAATGATTTAAGTTAGACTTAAATGGAGGGCATAGTATACAGAGGTGGGGTCTTGTCTGGGCTTCACCCTCCTCCCATTGCCATAGCACACCATGCTCCTGCAATCAATACTTGAATCCTTTCTCTGTAGTTGAAGTATGAAAAGTGGAAGCATATTTACACATGTTATGAGCTCGTATTATGTGCCTTGTATATAATATGTAAACCTTTGTAATAATAGACTAAAGTAAACCTGTACCTTAAAATATATATATATAAATAATCAAGCTAATGCAGCTAACTTTCACTTGCTGTCTTTTTCACTACAGTTTCAAGTTTCAATGTGTCACCAAAAATTCCGCGAAATTTTCCATAAACCGGATAAAAAGATATATGTATTTCGTAAAAAATATTTCGAAAAAATTCTTCATTTTCTAATCTCATTTTCAAAGTTCGTATATAATTGTTCGAAATAATTAAACTTCTTTTGTTTTATCAGATTAATTATGTTTGAATATCCCGGATTAAATATGTTACAATTTTATAATTAACAATATAATACATACAAGCTTTATAGTTAGTATTAAAGGGGATGTATAGGGTGTATAGAATAGCCATGCACACCTTCCATAAATATGTTTCTTTAAAAGTATAATAACATGCTGACACAGTCGTATCTTTTGAGAAACATGTATTATCCGCATGACACATTCATAAGGCAACAATTTGATGATAAGATAATATAGCGATATTTTTCGATATCTTAAATAATTTCATTAGATTTCGAGTATTTCATTTTGTTTCCGATTTAAAATGTACGAATACTGGGTGTAAATAATAATTCGATGATTTTCTTGTTAATCAATGTGTAAATATTTAAAGTTTACTTCTGTTCCGTGTGCGGTCCGATAAAAATCACGTATTTCCGTTTCGGAAAAGAAAAGTCCCCATATTGTCGTGTTAAGTTCGTTTTACGATATTTACTTTGACAATACGTCTATCTTGTGTCCGAACGATAAACAGTAGCAGATAAAACTCGTTAGAGGCGTTATTCGTTCGAGCAAAACGTGTCAGTGAATTACTATTGAACAGCATGCATATAAAGAAAATAGAAAATTGAAATTGCATAATAATGAGACCCTACGTTTAATATCAATGATTCATAATGTTTACAAAAATTCAAGTAAACGTACGTAGCGTTTCGCCATTATAAAGGTGCTGGCCAGCGGGTTTTCGAAGAAAATTTCGGATAATACTTTTAGCATCGAAGGATCTCTCGTTCGACATTAACTTTCATAATCGACGTTCGATCCGCAACGATAACAATGCAGACGATCGTGCGAAATTGCTTTTAAACGAAATATGTCAAATTGTTTATAGGATTCGCAAACTAACCAGAGGTGTCACCATGTGCACGAAACCATTTTCCGTTTTGCAACGATATATTTTCGAAGGTTTCGCGTGTTCGTTGAATGCGACAGCTCAATTTTCTTCACGCACGTAAAGAGCAAAACCGAAAAACTTCTCTCCTTAGAAAATATTACACGAATATAATAAGACTTTCGCACTTGTCTCTGTCAAGATTGCTTATATTCGTGACAGACGCTCGTTACCGCGAATTTTTTCACACTTTCGTTCTAGAATAGTATTCCGCACAGTAATCTCGAACGCGTGAACCGGTATCGCTTTTAATTCTAGTTTTCTAAACAACCACTACTTATTTCCAAGTTAATCGCGATACGATTTTACATCGCGAAACACTTTCACAACCGGCTGTGATCTGCCCGTGTCAACAACCCGTGAAAAATGGTCCAAGATGGTCGTCGTTCCTTTTTAAAGATGGCGACCCTTGCATGCCTCTAGGGATTTTCGTTTCGAAATATTTTCAAGAGAAAGAAATCTCGTCTTCACGTTGGATAAGATCAGAGAGGATATGAGAGTGCTCACTCCCGGGGTCTGAGTTGCCTCCAGTATAGTGCTGCCTGGTGCTGCCCGCACAAAAATCTTAGCCTGGATCAGCTCCTAGGCGCACGGTAGAACGCACACTTAGCCTGGATCAGCACCTAAGCGCACGGTAGAGCGGACGCTTAGCCTGGACACTGACCCCTTATGGGAGTTCGTGCACCGTGCCAGCCCCTGTGTTTAACACAGTGTGTTATTCAGCGGGACCGGTAACCGGGCGCGGGGATAACGTAGAACTTACAGTGATCTGAAATACCACATCGCTAAAAGTTCTACCACCGACGAGATACTCGTCAAGTAGAAGAAGAATGATATAGTGTAGAATCCTCACATTACCCATACTGTGATTGCCTTATAATACTGTCACCGACGAGATACTATCTCGTCTCTTTACCTAAATAGAACCAGACGATATATGACATTGTTCACGCCCGGGGCGAACCAGTTTGAATAATACATATGTTTTGATCTGAAGGAAGGTAAAATTGCAAAATATTGTGAAAGACAATAGGTATAGGAATAGAATTTATTGAAAAATCAACATATTTATTAAATATACAGCTATTGGCTCGATATTATCCTTTATTCATAAGACACTAGAAGGTCTTACAAATAAAGGATAATACCAATTGCCCAGGTCTTACCACGAGGAGGTTGCTGCACAAGAGACCCGAAAGGGAGTGAGAACGAGTGCAATATTCCTTCTGGCTCCCTTTCTTACAACGACGGACTTATACTAAATTACGGAAGTATGTCGAGCAATTATCGCGGAGCAAAAGGTGTGAATCGGAGAAGAAGTCTCCGATCCACGGGGGATCAAAGGCGAATCAGGCAGAAGGCTCTGATTCTTTCAAAGTGAGAAACAAGAGCGAACCAGAGCAGAAGGCTCTGGTTCGAAGGTGACGCGGCGCGTACAATGCTTGCAGCCCAGTTCCGGCCAGAGCCGATACCCGACGTGTCCTCACCAAGAGAAATGGACAGTGAGAAGTGTTCAAACGATATCCCATTTCTCTACCAACTACCTGTCACCAGGCAACGCAATGCGTTGAGGTGACTCGGGTAGGATGACGAATAGAGAGGACACTGTAGCATGGCTACACGAGTGAACAGGTCGCAATGAACCATCCCTCTCAATGTATCAACGCCGAATACCGGCTCCAACCGGTCTGGTACATACAAGCAAGGCTGGTACACACAGCAGAAGGCTGTGTCGGAGTCAAAAATACGAGTCGAGCAAAGTGACGTTACGGCAATAATTACTCGACATATTTACAACGAAGATATACAATCTTAATATGTAGATCAAATATAACTAATTTAAAAATACACTGCAGTCTTCTTCCTCTTTATTCGGCGTGTCGTCTTCGTTAGCAGGCGGCTGTTGTAATCTAGCTGAAACAGACTAATCGTATTTAGAAACAATGCACTTGAATACGGAATTAAATCACGCACGCGAGTGCGAATGTAACCAGCAAACGAATTCACAAGAACATTTGTGATCGTGCACATGAGTACGAATACAACCAACGAAGCAGCTCACAAGAGCAATTATAAACCTGCACATGAGTGCGAATACAACCAGCGAACCAATTCACAAGAACAATTGTAATCGTGCACATGAGTGCGAATACAATCAGAGAACCAGCTCATGAGAGCAATTGTAACCCCGCACAGAAGTGCGAATGCAATCAGCGAACCAATTGACAAGAACAACTGTAATCGTACACATGAGTGCGAATACAACCAGCGAACCAATTCACTAGATCAATTGTAATCGTGCACATGAGTGCGAATATAATCAGCTCATGAGAGCAATTACAACCCCGCACAGAAGTGCGAATACAACCAGCGAAACAGCTCGTGAGAATAACTATAACCCCGCACACGAGTGCGAAAACAACCAACGAAGCAGCTCACAAAAGCAATTATAATCCTGCATACGAGTGGAGCGCTCAAAATGTAATTTTTATAAAGAATAAAATTATTAATTTGAAGAAGACTCAATAGTCTTCATCGAAAATCTCGATGAAAATTTCAGAAGTATGAACGACAAGTTTGAAAAGACAAAGAAGCTTTGAAAAATATTAGTAATCACACAAACTTACTGCTGTTCCTTGAATGAACACTTGAAGGTAGGCCAGGGTAACTGTAGATGAC
Organism: Lasioglossum oenotherae; assembly: GCA_028455765.1. Classification (NCBI taxonomy): domain Eukaryota; kingdom Metazoa; phylum Arthropoda; class Insecta; order Hymenoptera; family Halictidae; genus Lasioglossum; species Lasioglossum oenotherae. Next base: position 7,186,184 of record CM052300.1, on the reverse strand, counting down.
CCCTTGTCCACCCGTGGTCCACCAATGGTCCTGCTCTGGTCCCTCCGGTCCTCTTGGCGCTCCTGGTCCCGCAGCACGTCCGCTCACGCCGCTCCCCCCGGCCTGACTGACTGACTGACGGAGAGCTCTCGCCGAGCCACCGAGCTCGAGCGGCCCCCCCCCCCCCCCTCCGCCGAATATCGATCGATGTCGATCGCTGTGACAATTATTGAAAAATTTATTATTTCCAGCTGGTTAATGATTATAACAATTCTAATTTACAGCGATGTCCACAAGTAATTCCTTGGCTATCTGACCACCTAATTTTTTAGTCAAAGTGGCTAATAGTTTTCGTGATACGGAATAACTTTTAAACCATAACATTCGCACGCATTAATTTATTCGATACAATTCACAGATAAATTTATTATTTCTGGCTGTTTAATGTTTATAACAATTCCTTTTGCTACTGATGTTAACGAGCACTCCCTTGACCACCTTGCGATCTAAATTTTTCGTAAAAATAGACAATAAAACTCGAGATTGAGAACAACTTTTAAACCATAACATTCGCACGCATTCATTTATTCAATACAATTCACAGATAAATTTATTATTTCTGGCTGTTTAATGTTTATAACAATTCCTTTTGCTACTGATGTTAACGAGCACTCCCTTGACCACCTTGCCATCCAAATTTTTCGTAAAAATAGACAATAAAACTCGAAATATATAGAATACACTTTCAAACCATGAACATTCGCACGCATTAATTTATTCAAAATAATACTATGAGACATTTATTAATTCTAGCTAATTAATGTTTATAATAATTCCTTTTGCCAACGATGTGGACGAACACTCCCTTGAACACATTGCCATCTAATTTTTTACAGTAAAGGCTTTTGAAAATATTTCTATCCAGATCGATTCTTGGAACATTTTTGTATAAAAAAGTGAAAGGTAATAATTCTCGTTTATGAAATGTTTTGAAATTACAAACTGAGGTGTCTCGTATAAAATTTGAAATAGGAATTGTTAATTTTCCTAAAATTATGATTCAATAATATATTTCTAGGAATTCTTTGTCCTTGAGTTTTGCTTTTAATATTGAAACCAACATCGTCTGAAATATCTGCTCGGTATAGAATGTAACAATTCATGATGATCAATATATGGTTCCGTGACGATTTGCCTTCTCACCGACGAGAATCTCCTCAGTAGCCTTCTGCACCGACGAGATCATGTCGATGGCCTTCTGTTTCTCACTCCAGTTAGAATATATCTTACTAGAGGGCGTAAGAGGACATCGAAATTTTCGAGTGACACGAACTCCCATAAGGCTGTCGGTGCTCATTATCCTCTCTCTAGATAATTTTTATCTAGACCAGTAAGATAAGATTCAAACACCTATGCCGATCTATTGATAAGCTCGAGATAAACAATTATACTAATAAAACGAAGATAGAAAAAGTAGAAATAAATGAATATAAGTAATTTTTCAAATAAAACGATATATTATAAAAATAGATTCACGTATAAATCCTACATAAATATAATCTCAGAACTTCCGCCCAATAGCGACACTGCGTGCAACGATAGTGGATCGCTATTGGTCAAAGATTCGTCATTGAGTTAGAATATACTTTAGCTATATAGACTAGACTGAACACTGAACTATCGAAAAACGTGAGAGTTTCGCCTCTGTAAGATGACCGTGTATCATGGGGTATCATCTTTTCTATCGATCCTGGTGTACACACTACACTGCACTACACACTGATGTACACTGGTGTACACGTACACGTCACACAATGGACGCTGTGGTTTACGGTTCTGTGAAGAAAGGATCGTTTACTGTGGTTTAATGAAGAGACGCGGAAATCCCTTGTGCAAATCTCCAATGTATTTCGTGCGGAAGAAGTCGTAGATATAGTTGTTGAACGCATACGATAATCATTGAGCATTCTTGCGTGAGGTGCGAAGTGTGTTAAAGTGAAGAACGAGTGTGCACGTAAGTGTGTACGAGCTGCCTAAAAGGGTTTCTAACGTCCAAGGACTTATGTTTGTAAAACCATGAACTATTTTCGATAAAATCAAAACTGGCGAGAACGATGGTCTCGAGTTACGTATGTTTTGTGGTGCCGATTGTGCTAGTAACCAATTTACTATTCGCAACGGACTTCTCCTAGGCATAGCCTCCGCGTTTCCAAAGACTGCATAATAAATATACAGACATCAAACGAGCACAATGTGTTGTTTTGTCTGACGTACACAGAAAAACAAAACCATCGACGAGACTCCTCGCCTCCATACGTTAAAAATAGGCTACAGATATATATTAAAAAAAACACATTTTAGCCAAGATTGTTTAATCTTGTAAACTGTCTGTTTACTAAATAAACTTTACCAGAAACATTCACGTATAAAGTTCGAAAAAAGCGGCACTCATTGTGTTTCATAGAGCAACGAGAATTGTGTACTCCGTTTCATTACAAACAGAGGGAAAATCTTCTGCAGTTCAAAACATATCATTTAGTTTTCTACTTATATAAAACGGACATTTATATTCGTGAATTTAACAAAAAAAAGGGAGAGAGACAGAGAGAGAGAGAGAGAGAAGCAAAGTTGTTTTTCTTTGTTAAACGTTGTTTCCATTGAAACAAAACAACTCTTTTGCGACCCTAGGCAATACAATTCATATCTACCAAAAGCAAGGTGTACTTGCAGACATTGTAGATATATATATATATATTTTATAAAACTCGTAAAACATTTTAATCAAACGGCATAAGGACAATCTTAAAGTCAAAGTTTTTGGCGAATGGACTTTTTAAATCTTTTACCACAGTGACATTAAATCGGATTTCGTGTGCGATCTTCAGAAACTTTCCTCCTTGTATGCTAAAAAATGTTGCCACATTGTTTTCTACCGTATAATTGCCGTATGACATGCCAGATTCGTTCGAATATGATATTGTTCTCGGACAAGTATCACAGCCTGCTGGATATCCGTCTAGTAAGCCCTTTTTTATATTTGCGTTTCAGAAAAGGTTTAAAGGCGCCAGAACTGCATTGGCTTTACGCAAGAGAGCCCGAAACATCCAGCAGTACAAAGCCTGGATGACGGGACAAGTGAAGAGATATATTTACGAGCATTAGTGAAAGTGATCAAATAAATAGTGAAACTATGGACAATAATACCGACGGAGACAACTTAAATCTAAGTTGTGGAGAGAATGACATAGTAGATGAATTAAAAATAGCTGCTGACGAAACGTACGACACACGTAGCGAAGTTTCGTCTAGCAGTTCGAATTCAGATTCTAGTCAGCCTAGTATAAGCTCAGTTTCGACTAAATCCTCGCGTGGAGACAATAAACGCAATAGAAAAAATAGGGGAAAACGTGCTAGGTCAAGGGATTCAAAATCCTCCAGCCCCGAAACAAAGCGTGCGAGGTCTAAGGAGAGTAAAGGGATTGTCAAGAGCTACGATTACGCCACAAAATTAAATTACTTGTTTAGGGATGCAAGGTTTGCTGCTTTTATTACATATTATGTTTTCGTTAATCTTATGTAAACTCGTTGGTTTCTCTACTTGCGAACGTTTAGATAAGTACGCTATAACGTAAATGCCAAGAACATGTCTTAAAGTTCTTTTTGTTAGATTTTTCATCATCAAATCAAACAATGCCGAGAATGTTACGTTGTCCAAGGCGAAAGGAGTGTGGAGTACGTTACCGCAAAACGAAGCCAATTTGAATCAAGCTTACAGGGAGTCCAGAAATGTACTTTTAGTATTTTCTGTGAAAGAATCGGGAAAGTTTGCAGGCTTCGCACGGCTTAGTACAGAGTCTAGAAGAGACGGAGCACCCATTTCTTGGGTTTGTATACGCGTACAATTAACTACAGACAATTTTCGAAACTGTTACGTAACGTTACATATTGGATAAAATATAAATTCTAGGTGTTACCTCCCGGATTATCGGCGAAAGCTTTAGGGGGTGTATTTAAAGTTGATTGGATATGTAGGAAGGAATTACCATTTACAGCAACGTTACACTTGTATAACCCATGGAATGATGGTAAGCAGGTAAAAATTGGGCGAGACGGACAGGAGATAGAGCCAAGAGTTGCGGAGGAATTGTGCAGGTTGTTTCCAGAGGACGAAGGTAATTGAAATACTCCCTGATTTTCTTAAGCACAATTATTTACGACAATGTATGTTTTAGGCATCGAAATGACTCCGATCTTGAGAAAATCGAAGGAAGCAGCGAAGCATGTTACAAAATCGTCTCGTTCATATAGAGACAACAGACCTGTTAATAACAGTTCTAGATTTTTACGGTCGAGAGGTGGTAGGGGACGTAGGCTTTTCTTAACTTCACGATCTCGTTTGGCTTCTCTAGCCAGAGGATCTCACTTAGCTGGTAACGATCATAGAGGATCTAGGGATCATCATCATCATCGATATGCTTCCTGGTTTACTCGAGGCGATTCTCCTTACTCAAAGTACAGTACTCGATTTAAAGCTGCATTGTCAACGGCAGCTTTACGCTCAAAGTTTAACGGTTGTCAACGTTACAGGGGTTACGGTAGTCCTGGATTAGGTGTAGCTGCGGCGGCAGAAGCATATGTCGCGGATTACATGCGTACCATGCAACACCAATTACCTCCATTACCTCCTTACGCTGCACCTCATCCTTATGACTCTTTACCTCCACCGCCACCGCCACCCAGGTATTACGATGGCCTGCCATTGCCACCTGATTATAGCGCGGCTGCATCCGCACTTGAAAAACGCAGCTACGAGAGAAGTGTAGATGAATTTTTATGGAGAACAGCGAGTCGGCATAGTCGGCACAGTGATCATCGATCCTCCCGGGATCGCCATCATAGATACAGGGATCGTAGATAAGAAATGATTTACATTCTCTCTTCATCCATTTACATAATTCATTTCTCAATTCATGCACACCTTATAAGGGCTTTCAAAAGAATCACAATACTTACGATCATGTAATGAAAGGAATTTCATCGAATGGGAACTTTAATCAATGTAGTAGTAATTCAAAAGAATGTGTTTTGTGATTTTATATATATATATAAATACACAAACATCATGTAATTTTTAACATAAATGCAAACACTATTGTGTTTCAATGACGAATGGATTGATCGAAAGGCATATCTAAATGCTTGAATTGTATAATAATGAATAAATATTGTATACTTAGTTTCTCTTTCACATAATATTACGTATAGTAGTACAAGTAAGTAACAACTAAGTGGAGAGATAAAAAAATTGTGTATAGAATTGAACAATGATTCACAATTGATCCAATCTGATTGTTTTGCATTTAGCAATAGTTGTAGGTACTGTCTGCTGCGGTATGTTGTAGTTTACTGTTAAGTTTCTTATACAATTTAGCTATTATTTATATATATTTTTGTAATTCTCGTAGTCATATCTGAGACATACTTTTTATATAAAAGTAAAAAACGAAAATAGTGAATCAGTTGTGAATCAGTGAGTATTGATAGTACTGATTTTTCTATTGATACTCACATTTGATAAGCATGATGTACCGTTTTAACATACGTAGATCACTGCCGTGGATAGGGGAATTCACTTTCGCAGCAATTATGTAACGTGTCGTTACCATAAATTATTTTTTCGGTTAATATGAATGAGAATTTTATAATCGAACATTTTGTAAGACGGCGTCTACTTGGAAAAGAGAATATTTTTGTCATGATTAATAATACAAATCATTTACAACATACATGTAATTATTGATTCATTACTATTGCTTATTTACAGAAGCAGCCTAACGCCGTGATTATGTACCGAAATCATTGATTTACATGTTTTTCGACGCTATTTCGCAGTAAAGTGCAAGATGCATACATTCGTTTCGTTTTATTTTTTACACATCCTTCCTAATCAGCCTGATTACATTTAAAAAAACAACTTTTGCCTATTTCTTAAAATATGAATAAGTCCAGAAAGCAATAAGAACTTCAAGATAAAACTTATCTTTCACACAACCCCCGCAGACAATTCACGGACGGAAGTTTCAATCTCGTATCTCATCCGTTTATTAGAATGCACACGTTCAGTTTTAATTATGTCGTACAGAATACAGTTTGTAAAATGCACGTTGTGCGTTATTTTATATATTATCGTTTGCTTCCTTTTATTAAGGATCAAACACCGTATTTATTTTACGGTACGATCCGATTCACCCGTTTCTGTTCATCAATCGAAAGAGAAATATATTGTTATACAACGAGCGATTACAAAGCCGATCAGCTTTGACAAAAGCCATTTAGGGCATGATGAAATAAGTATCAGTAACCCGATTAACTTGCAGGTAAACCAATTATAAAATCATTGAAATGCAGTGAACAGTGAACGTGTATATATAGTGACCGTGAACTTATTGTTTCCTTAGGGAAGCGTATCGTTACTGCAACAAATTTCAAATACATGTGATAAATATAATTTAAGAACTCCATTGAGAAGAAGACATTTTTTGTATAACTTTGAACGAAAATCCATGTATTGTTGGATCCGTAAAGTCGCTTCGACCAGTTTTACAAAGCTGTTTTCTGATATGAGAAATCGTCATGTTACACACGATTATTATAGGTAATTATAAATTTATTGTTTGAATGGAATTGTTACTTGATCGTGCAAATTTCTTGTAGAGAGGTCGATATTCTAGCGCCGCAAACTCTGGAGGAGCTACACCGCCTCATAAAGGATACGAAGACATTTAAACTTTTAGTTGTACGGCACCCTTTTCATCGGCTTGTGTCGTCGTACAGGTATATTTTCTTTTTTAAGGGGTAGCCTCGTTTCCAGAATTCTCATTCTCGATAATGCAAAGGTGGGGTTTTTCATCAAAATCAAAAGCGCTGGATAAAAGATCAATCTAGGCCGCAGTTGCTTGCAAAAGTCCTATTTTTACGAGGCGTAATTTGTATTATTCGGCAACGTAATTTGTAGGGGTGCTACAAATTAGAATAATGCAAATTACTACGCGCTGGTACCCGAAGTCGAACAACATTTATAACGTTCGGGTCTCCGAATTCAACTTCGGAAACCCGCCCACCCCTACAAATTACTAAGTGCTGCCAAATAATGCAAATTACGCCTCGTAAACGTAAGCGACTGCGGCCTAGATTCATCTTTTATCTAGCGCTTTTGATTACTGAAGAACCCCATCTTTGCATTATCGAGAAATGAGAAGCGTTACGATTCTATTAAAAAATATTTGTACATTTCAGAGACCGCATCGAAGACAATTCAAAGCACACAGCACAAGCTTGGATTTATGCTAAAAAGATTTTTCACCTTACAAGACCCACGCTTTTTCATTCGAATATATCGACCGGTAATTTTCAGGAAAAAGTATTTACGCACGACAAAAGGTACTATTTTATATAACAGAATCTTATCACCGTTATGTCATTGTGTTTGAACATGTTCCTTTTTTGTCTTGCTCAGACTAAAACTGGTACCAACGTTTAATGAATTTGTGCGGTGGCTTCTGCAAAGTTCAGAACAAGATGATGTTCACTGGGACAGCTATTATACACATTGTAGCGTTTGTAACATACGATACAATTACATTTTGAAGTTGGACGAATATACAAACGCACAAATCAATTACATATTCTCAAGACTAGGTTTGGACCAACGAAAAACAAATTTATCGAGATTGGAAAAAACGCGAGGGGGCTATACTAATTTTGCCACTACATGTAAATATTTGCAGAGTTTAACACGAGAAATGATTTTTAAACTGTACGATAGATACAAAGTCGATTTCGAAATGTACAATTATGATTTGAGCCGATATATGTATTGTACAAATAAAAAGAATTAACTGAAATGTCACATGTGTTGGTTTAGTTACGAGTTATCGTTCACAGTACTAAAAAAGTATTTATTTCTTTCTTTTTATATAAAAATGTATAGGTACACTCGTGAAATGACATACCAGAAACATAAAAGAAGTTACGTATTCTCATAAATACTTACAAGAAATACAATACAATCGAAATGTTTAGATCGCTATCGTACATACCACATTCATTCTCATAGCATTTCATCAAGCGTACCTTCGACTGACAACAGGCTAACAATTACGACTCCTTCATTATTTCGGAGAATCGTATTCATAAAATTAATCGCAAATCGACTACTGGAATTCGTGTGAATAATTGTATTTCATGTAAACATACATTTAACTTTACGTAAAAATTAATATACTGATTCTCACATTTTCTCGGCAATTTGTATGCCTTACGCTCAAAACGGTTCGGTTTAGTTTCCCATTCATTCACTGCGAGGTAACGGTCGGCTGTATATCATCGTGCATGATTACACAATCATCGTCTTCCGATAGTTTGCGTTTTGCTTTTGGCTTTGATACTGTAGCAACATTCGCGGTATCGTTATTCACATCGTTTTCAATTATACACACATCGTTGTCCTCCACATCGTTGGCTTGTATTTTTCGTTTTTTCGGAGAAGCAACATTCGGCATTTCAATCTTGCGTTTCTTCGCGGCTTCCGGTACAGCAACATCAGCTTCGACGATCGTGACATTGTCATCGGATTGGTAGTCCGTAGCCTGTGTAGAATTGTGGATTATAGAAATTTTGAAAGTGTTCAAAGCGATTGCATTCGTGCAACAAACTTTTACTTACTATTCCATTCGAAGTGGATGGTTTTGCCAGATCGTTTTCACCTTCAGGCTTCAGATCTTTCTCATCCGCTAGGATCAGGAAATCTGGACTATCACCCTTTACACTCGGTCGTTCTCTATAGACCACGATCACAGTTAGCGAATAATTTTGATGGAAGTCATCGACTTTAAGAATAGTACCGTCTTTAATTCCTAATTGTTCTAAAATTTTGTCATTGTTTTCCTCGGTCTCTCCTTCTTCGCTACTAATCACAATCGTACCGGTACCATCTATATAAACATCCGGAGCGACCATGTTCAACCTATTCTTTAATACTACTTCATCCAACTCTTTGATCGTCATCTTGGACGTATCAACCGCTAACACGACTTGCGGTGTTTTCGCGCATACATAACATTTCGGATTCGGCGGATTTACATTCTTTTCCGGAACGAGCAGTCGGTTGCGGTGATTCATTTTCGAACGCAGATATACAGATCTGCATGCCTTCAATTTATCCTCCAGTATACAAAACGCGTGAAGAACAACTAGACCACCTACTATCGCGTTTGTAGTCGCGATTGCTGGAATTATATTTCCCGCCATTGCTAGAAGAAAAACCAGAAACTGTTAGCGTTACTTGTTTCATTTTTAGAAACCAGCAAGCAATGGAAAATATGGTATTGAATATGTTGATCAATACTTTCACTTCCGAGATTTTGCCGTTTAAAGTTTTGATCGCTAATTCTTTGACAAAGGATATTTTTGAGCCTTTCGAATTTGTTTTCGTGACTTTCTTCTGGTAAACACGTAAATCCTGTACTCTGAAGTTCAATTAATGCGTAAACTTGAATTTTTGAAATTGTGTCAACTAGGGCTGTTACTTTTCCGAAGCTTCGACTCTTCGTAGATTAGAATCTTAACTTAATCAATCTTTTAGCTGTGGTGGCGTATTTTTTCGAAGTGTAGGAGTGTCTGTAATAGTATCGAATATAACTCAGCAGTAAAATTTCGAAGTTCAAAGCTTCGAAATTCCGTTTCATTTAATCCTCTAACAATTTACTACAGAGGTTCGAATTTCAAAGCTTCGAAAATTCGATTCTTATCACTTTCGAAGTTTCAGAAATCGAAGCTCCGAAATTCGAAACATCGAAGCTTCAAAACCTTCGACCTTCGAAGGAAAGCAACAGCCCTAGTGTCAACTACAGATATTAGAATGACAAATACTTTCATTGTTATCCCACAGTTCTTGGGAATAAAAATTATCCGATAGAAATTAAGCAATTCATGAAAATGTAGAGCAGATTTGTTACTTACACTTTATATCGAATCTCGTCTTTTGAGGTATACTGAAAATTTGAGCTCTTATATTGGCACAAGCTGCTACAAAGTCCATCGAACTTTGATCATCCTTGTCCCAAACAAGATTCTCTTTGGAAGCTGATTTACTCAAGTTTTTCACCGCTTCGGCAAATATGCTTCCACATTTCAAAATACTCCAACGTTGTTGGTCTTTCAGTCCAGGTTCGTTTACTTCTTTACTACATCCTGGCACTGTATAACACAAAAATTTATAAATCTACATTTATTAATTAACTGGATAATTCTGACAATCAATTTGACAAACCTCCGTCCGGTAATTCTTTCCAATTCAACGGGGTAGGAGGTCTTCTCTTCTTCCACAGATTATCCATACTAAGCAAGTATTTGATGTCATCGTGGAATAGTTTTGTAAACAATTTCTCTGGATCGTAGTTGCATGACTGCGCCCAAGCCCTTGTGGATACTCTGTCGACATTTCCTTTCTCATTCGATTCTGAATTTAAGGCACCTTCGCCCGCTGTATCTGCAATAAAGAATTCCTGCGTATAGACTAACGTATTAACATTTTAGCAGGCATTGTTGGAAGCATGTTACCTGCTGCTTCTGGATCAGCAGTATCTGGAGAGACATCTTGATCAGGATCTTCTTCGCCAAATAATTGACTACAGAAAATACAAAAGTGCTTTCTTACATTCGTCTATAACATTCCCATCTTATAACTAGACTGCGGATCTTTATGTAAAATAAAAATGTTTTGCATTGATTGTGGGAAGAAGGACTAACAGAAAAATTTATTTCATCCCTTAACGACTTTGTTATATTAAAAGCAACAATACAACATTCTTGAATATTTTAAATCTTTTACTGTTTTATATTCCACCCAACCAATTTCTTCATAAATCCATGAAAATCCGCAGTCTACTTATAACGTAGTACTGAAAGTTTTCTATCGCTACTATTGTAGCGAGAACACCATGTGGTTGAACGAACTGTACATTTATAAGAGAAATTACTAATTGAGGAACCTACTTGAATAAATGCTTAGCCCATACTATACAGTGGATAGGTTCGCTGGGTGTATTACGTATTGTGCAGCCAGGATAAGTCTTCTGCGCAGCTTTAGGTGTACACTCGTAGCACTGACTTAATCCTTTTTTAATGAGTTCTACTTGTCCCTCGTAACCGGCAGTACCGGATTCAATTAAAGGTATATCCGCTGCTAAACACATGCGATTCACGTGATTCCTAGCTGCTCGATTATCGAGAGCATTCATAACTAGGCTGAACTTTTTGAAAAATGATACTCCATATTCAGAGCTGGTGGAAGTATTACGAATAATTATAAAAATATTAACACTATGATATAATCGTGTTTGAAAATACTTACGATGTAATACTGTCGTGATAATGAACAATTTTCACATCAGGATTGAACGTTTGTGCAGTTTCTTTTGCAACGAGCGCTTTTGATTTACCCACGTGTTTCTTTTGGAACAAGAACTGTCTATTCAAGTTACTAACGTCGATCGTGTCTAGATCGATCTGAAAACAACGTACGTTTATTTATTATTAGTGCATCCAATCTGTAGTAGATTAAACAAGAATATAAATCGTGTTGTATTCGATAACATACAGTATTTAGAAACACGTGATGTAATGTAAGTAGAAAAAGGATAATGTAAATACCGGCTTTAAAGCATTCACAAGTAAAGGAGGGAAAAACATATAGGTTAAGAACAACGCTACGATCATGGCGGCTTTCAATGCTTACAATCTCGATGTCGGTGAATCCTGTCATAACAAGATTTTTTAATATTTCGCACCCGATCCCACCAGCGCCCACAATCAGCACTTTACTTTGCAGTACCGCATTTTGTAATTTATCACTGAACACACCGTTGATGATGGCCGCCATTTTTCAGGCTAAATGAGAAAATCGAAATTCCAATAAACACCGCTAACCGCTTGCTAACCGCTACAAACGCGCTGACGCCACGACGCCACTGATGATCACCACCAAACACCACCAAATCACCAGTATCACCACCACACTGATCAACTGATCACTGTCACAGACTGTGATTTACAGTGATCGTGATCACAGAAATCCATGTGCATCCTTTTTGCGCAGACGCACAGTGCACCGCGGACAAAAATCGAAAAGTCACTATACATATAAATACGATAAATACTGATAAATACCAATAAATACTGAATAAATACTGAATAAATACTGATAAATACTGATAAATACTGATAAATACTGGTTGATTGACTGGTTGATTTAACTTTGTACCATAGGGAATTTCTGTGTGTGATTACCTCTTTTTTTGTTGACAACGCTGACATTTATAACCGTTTTGAATTCGAATGATCTCTGTCGCGGTCAGTCACGGTCACGGTACAATTCAGTACAATTGTACATAATAAAACTCGATGAATCTTTACTTCTATAGTGCTAAATTGTGTGAATTTTGAATAAGCAACATGAGTTTCAGCGATTTGAGTCAAATATCTGGTATGGAATTACTTGATAATGAACAGTTGACAATTGAAACTATCGTAGATATATTTCGATATTATCAATTGTGTAATTTGTCGAATTTCAGATCTGCATAGTATATCACGGATATCCCGTGTGAATTGTAGCCGAATAATGGGTAGAATAGATTCGTTACAAAATTTATCAGAATATCATAGTATAACGCAAAATACAAGCAGGAATACCCAATGTATACTACAGAATCAAGAATCTAATCATCTTCAGAAGGCTATAAAACGTTTGGCTTTGCTCGAGGAAAGCATACAGAATCATGTAAAGAGTAAAATCATTTTAGAATGTATAAAAGAAGCAGCCATGAACAAAAAGAAAATATTGTCCAAAGATGTTGTTAAGAAATTGACGGGATTACTTTTGATGCATGAGATCGATAAATATATACACTTGCCATCTGCATCTATTAAGACACAAGAAAAGATGACATTATTAGGAATTACTGACTTTCCAGAATGCGATCTCACTTACGAAGAAAAATTAGATGTGAAATGTTATGTAGAAGCATTACTTTGTGAGAAAACACACGACTTTGTGCTAAGGTTTGATAAATTTGTAATTTTTTAGACTTAGTACTATCTCAATTTATGCTAATCTTAAAAACATTTCAGCTACGAAGAATTGGGAGGAAATATGAAAGAAGTAACGAAGTCGAATGATAGTAATACACGTAAAAAATTGTTCCAACCTTACGAAGTGGAACTGTATCAATGGAAAGATAAGATCGAAGAGTTGTGCGAGCAGTACAAAGCTGATATCGCCAGATACAAGACTTTAATGGACAGCTGGAATAATCTTAAATACATAAAACTCAATCGAATTTATCTAGAGAAAGCAGAGTATGTGTTGATGCAAGCCGAAGTTGCAGAAGTCCAAGCAAAAATTACAAAATTGTCCTGCATTATGAGAATGTTCAAGGAAACTCCGATCACCGTTACAGCTTACAAAACACTGAATTCGATTCTAGATGAAAAATTGTCCGCAACAATGAACGAGATCAATCAAAAAGAGAATCTGAAGAGACAGTATGACAGTTTACAAAGCGCAGAGTACAATAGTATCTTGAAAACATACTTAGAACTTAATAAAGCTATTCAGAAGAAGAAACAGATTTTAGAAAAATTATAAGCTATTTAATTATAATTGATAAAAAGTAGATGAATTTTTTCAAATATTTTTCCATAGATTTATATATTTTTTTACCAAGACAGATATAAATATGTACATATTCCTTCGATAGTTTGTTCGATTACATAAATTAATTTCTTTTTAGGAACAAAATGATATTATTGTAAAGTACATTATTATTTATTACTAGACTGCGGATCTTTATGCAAAATAAAAAATGTTTGCATTGATTGCAGGACACAGGAGCCAAATAAAAATTGTATTCTTCTTATCTTCCTTAAATATTTTTAAAATGTCCATTGCTTTAAATTACATAAAGATTCGCAGTCTATTTATTACTGTTATCGAATGCTGTAATAATAAGATGAATGAGATTATTATTAATTCGTATAATGAACTAATACACAGGATGTACTAGGAAGATAGTATTAAAAATTATTAAAAAACGTTTGTCCAGCATTTTTTATTCACTGTCCGATAACGTATCCTCGTTTCGCGAGATAATGGCAGGTACACAATTTTTGTCAGTCAGCATGCCGTGTTCTATCAGAAAGGCTTCGACGTCAGACGAATAGAAATCTACTCCTAAGTAGTCCGTCACGTGAACGAAATTCCCTATTATTTGACCTGCTTTGTAAACTAACAAAGCTGGAACCCCTTCTCTTTGAAAGTGTCTACTGAGACCAGCCACAGATCCTGTAACATAGTTCATTGTATTAACAAGTTAGCATTCAACAAGGGAGCATTCGAAGACAACAATCAGCTTATGCCAATATAATCAGGATCTACAAACCTAAGATTTTACAAAATTTTACAAAAGGATAGTCTTCCGCGACGGATATTAAACATCCGTTCATAGCGTCGCAGCCAGGCACGTTACTTTCGTAAACATGCACAACGACTGTTACAGATTTATTTTCATTGTCGATTGCTTCGAAAAAGTGATCTGCCGTTTCCAGATTAATCACTCTGCCAAAACGAAGCTTCTCTGCTTGCGCCATCATTTCCTTCATTCTATGTCTCTGGTACTCCAAGAGAAATTCATCCGTGAGCAGCTCAGCAAGATCAGGATCGGTTTGCATAATTTTTTCCTTTTCTTCGTCCAAAGAACTGCGACAAGTTAAACTCAATTTTTTGATTAATTGTAGTCTTTCCTTTTCTTGTTCTCCTCTCTTTTCAGCTTCTAATTGTTTGTAGCGTTGCCAATCCTTTAAACACATTGCGATCGAATAAAATAGTATACTGCATTATTAAATAATTTGCATTATTCGGCAGCATGTAGCTGTCGCAACTTTATGAAAATAGCTGCATATGCAGCTTTATGCTTCCCAATAATGCAAATTATGTACTTATCAAAGCAAATTACATATCTTCGCCATCGTTGCATTATCGAGAAACAAGAAACGAGTCTACCCCCTTAACTAACAAAGTGAATTGGATGTAACAGCTCACTTTTATAACACCCTTTGGTCCTGTGTTACTAGAAGTCCCATCCCATTCTGAAAACGATGGCTCTAAGGACTCTGTGATTGCTCCCTGATATTTGTCACTGTCCGACTCTTTGTCGGAATCCGCCGAATCGTTTCCTTCATCTTCGCTCGAACTGCAATAGTACTGCAACTTCTCTCCGAGAATCTTATCTTCCAGAGTTGACATGTTTAGTTGTAAACAGTACAACTGATATACACAACAAGTCTGTGCGATGAAAAATGCCTGAAACGTTTCTAATTAATACAAAATCATTAATACAAAATAAAAAGTGTGTTGTATTTACCTATGTTATAAAATCGTACGGTATCGTACATAAATCTATTTATTTAGAAAATAAACTTCAAAATCTCACTGTCACAAATATTGTTCCACGTAATGTTAGCATTGTGTACTAGTTTCGAGCGCGCTGTTCGTATAATCACAGAATTCTATTTCATGTAACGATATTATTTATGTTTTACTGACAATACGACATTCACCACGCGACAGTTACTACGAAATGTCAATACTCGCAATTAACTTAGGAAGACGCTGTCGACCGTCGAAGATATATTTGTATGCACAAACTGATGCACCGACATGATCGCGCTCTTCGTGGTTAATAGTGAACAGCATAAAGATGGCGATATTGGTCTAATCCAAAAGTAGTGGCAATCCAACGCCAGATGACGCTATTATTTAAATCCAATCCGAGTCCCGACTGTCCCGACTCGGGACCATCGGGACTCCCGAACAATCCCGAGCAGTGATGCCAGAATCATGGGTCGTGGGTTTTTTCCCCTCCGCTCGCTCAGCCGACTCGACCCCCGACTCTGACGCACCGTCGTCGACACGTTGCTCCTGCTGCGCACGCGCTACACACGACGTATCTCTATCAGAGTATCTCGGCCACTGATATCACATATCACTGATCTCGGCAGAGTAGACTCACTGAGTAGACGACGGTGCGTGGCGACGACGGGCTTCAGAGTGGGGGGTCGAGTCGGCTCTGCGAGCGGAGGGGAAAAAACCCACTACGCGTGATTCTGGCATCACTGATCCCGAGTAAAAACGATGATGTTGTAAAGTGTAAGCACATGGACTATTTAGACGTGTACTGCATCGTATATTGTTATTGTTAAATTTTCTGGATTTAAATAATATTGTACCTACTTATTTACAAATAAATACATCATGTAAGTAATAAATATACACTAGTCATTCTAGCAAGAGTATACAAGTTTTGCAAATCAAATACACCTTTTTAACAAATCAATTTCACCCGTTAGGGGATCACATAAATTTTTGATGTTATTCCTGCTTCTCACAATCAATACAAAACATTTTTATTTTGCATAAAGATCCATAGTCTAGTAATTACTTTTAAATAGGTATTTGATGTACATCTTTGCAATAAATAAAATTTTGAATTTCTCAACAGTAAATCTAAATTTGACTTGATTTTTTTAACAAAAACACTTTATTTATGAAAGATTGAAATTGATTTACAAAACCTGTACACAACTGAAAAATGCTATAATATTTACGCGTTTATTTACGTATTTTTAGCATGGATGCACTAGCAAGCGATGCACGGTTTGCACACATTGCGAAAGATCCAAAATTTAAAAGGATCCCGAAGGCAGAGCGCAAAGTGAAAATAGATAAAAGATTCCAAGGTATGTTTAAAGACAAACGGTTCACTGTTCAGTATACCGTCGACAAAAGAGGCAGACCTGTAAGTCAAACATCATCGGAGAATCTGAAAAAATATTATGACTTATCCAGTAGCGCAGAAGAGGAAGAAGAGGATGTTGTTGAAGATAAAGAAGAAGAAAAGGAAATGAAAAAGAAAACTGTTGCTCCGAAAAGTAAACAGAAAACGAAGCAAGAGAAATCTAAGAAAAAGAAAAATCTAAACAAGTCGAAAGATCTGGATTATGTAAAGAATAATTTGGATGATAAAGATGAGGATGAACATAGCGATTCGTCGGATAATGATTTTTCAAGCAACGGGGAATTGCTTAGGATTAAACCACAAGAACATACAGAAGATTCTGAAGAACATATAGAGTCTGAGAACGAATCAGAATCTGATGCAGGCAGTGCGTCGGATGTGGATACATTACAAACAGATCTGAAGGAGAGTAAGAAACAATTGTATACTAAAAGGGGAAATGAATCTAACAAACTCCCAGACAAAATTAAAGAAAAATTAAGAGATTTAAGTGTAAATTATGCTAGGGGTGAAGGAGTTTTAATGACAGACAGTTCTTCAGACGATGACGACGACGATAACGCGGAGGTTTCAGGTAATATGATCGTTATACATGACCAGTATTTTTAATAACTAAATGAATGATTCTATTTGAAAGCTAATACTGTATATCTCACTTAGATGAAGAAGAAATTGACCATAACTGGGGTGAATTAGATAAGGAAGCTGATACAACAGATGAAATCACACACAGATTGGCAGTGTGCAATATGGATTGGGATAGAATACGTGCTGTAGATTTAATAGTTTTGTTTAACTCATTTTTACCAAGCGGTGGTATCATTCGTTCAGTTACGGTAAGTGTAACAAACATTTAAGAAATGAGAAAGTAAGTATATCTATTAGAAGTGTGCGAGAACCCTGTTACTGTCTAAAGTTTCAAAGACTTCGAAGTGCAAGAAGTTTCGATTTTCGGGTTCTCGCACACCTCTGATTTCTATCAGTTTTTATAGCAAAATAATTTCAGATTTATCCATCAGAGTTTGGCTTGCAACGCATGAAGGAAGAAGAAATCACTGGTCCTAAAGAATTGATAGTAATGAGCAACAAAGACGACTTAGATAATGAAAACGAGGTATGACTTATTTATTGAAGATAGGAGAAAATCTGAATAGAATTTATACAAAAGGTACTCACGATTTTGCAACATTTTAGGATGAAGAGGGGTCAACGTACCAAATGGAAAAATTGAGGCAGTATCAGTTAAATAGATTAAAGTATTACTATGCTGTTATTGTCTTTGATTCGGCTGAAACAGCGAATAAAATTTACACAGAATGCGACGGAACGGAATATGAATCTACTGCAACGAAGCTGGACCTGAGATTTATACCGGATGACACAGAGTTTGATCAGGTACATTGTTTAGTCTGAAAATATGTTAAATATATTCATTGTATATGACCTTAGATGCCTGCTTTAAGACTCCTAAAGAGGTTTGCGATGAGGTGCCAGAGCTTTCCAAATATCAACCGAGACAGTTCACTACTACAGCTCTGCAGCAAGTTAACGTGCAGCTGACATGGGACGAGACAAATCCGGAAAGGATGGAGATAGCACAGAAACTGAATTCTGGAAAGTTGGACGACATTAATGAGAGAGATTTGCATGCTTATTTAGCTACCGACTCGAGCGACGACGAAGCAGGTATTACTTCTACGTCCTTTTCTTATTTCAAGCTATAAGTCCACAAAAAAGAATGTTGCTTCAGGGTGGACATTTATAATACTTTTGAATTACAATTCTTCTTCATTCCAGAAGATGCAGAAAAGAAAGAAAAATCACAAGAAGCTGAAGAGGACTCCGATCTGGGAACAAATGCTGATTCAGTTGAAAAATATAAAGCTCTATTAAAAGAGATCGAAGAGAAGGAGGAAGAAAAGCAAAAGAAAGAGGTTGAATTAGAATTTTCCTGGGGTCTAGGAACGAAGAAAAGGGCTGAAAAGTTGGTACAGGAGAAGATGAAGAAGGATGAAAATCTGACACCATTTGAGCAATACTTGGAGAAACGTAAAGCGAAAAAGAAAACTAAACTAGAAGAGCGAAAGAAACGCAAAGATACGAATTCTGAAGAGTCTGATTTGGATGCTAGTGAAAGTGATGAAGAAATTACGAATAAACAGTTTCGTGGAAAGAAAATGGCAATGAAAAATGATGATGTGTTCGAAGACAATGACAATGAAGAAAAACGTAAAGCCGAATTGGAACTTCTTCTAATGGACGAAGATCGGAATGACGATAAACGGCATTTCAATATGAAGAAGATCGAAGAACTTGCCACGATGACAAAATCGAAACAAAAACGGCTTAGTAAAAAGAGAAACGGACAGCCGATGCAAGAAGATAATTTCGAAGTAAACGTACAGGATCCGAGGTTCAATGCACTGTTTACATCGCATCATTATAATATTGACCCAGCGGATCCGCATTACAGGAAAACCAAGGGTACCGAGGCGTTAATTAAAGAGAAACTGAAAAGGAGAGCAGATAACGATCCCATAGATGTAAGTAAAAATTTCACACAACGCTATGTATTTATGCTTATCTAATTGCAACTTTTTCTTAATCTTTCAGGAAAGCGAAAGCAAACATCAGAAGACGAAGCCTAACACAGACTTGCAAGTATTAATTAAAACCGTCAAGAGAAATGCGAAGAATATTGCACGACCAATCAAATGAGTTTTCATTGAAAGATAACGTATAGATATTTATTATTGTTGAAAAGTATTGTCCCAATGCTGTATGTAAATAAAATTTGTACACGCGAATGGCTCGAATTGATTAATCATTTACTGGTTACGAGCATCTGCTGCTATAGAAGATAAATTAATATTTTACCTGCCGGAAAAAATTTAATAATGCCATTATTTGGCAATCTGAAAATAGTCAAAAAATATTCAAATATAAAATTAAAATATATATATAAACTTTTCAATCTTGTAAAATTCAATAAATGGACGTGTAATTATTAGATATTGCCGCGTAGTTGATTTAAATTTCCCGCGTGCCTATACAATCAGACGAGCAGCTCGTCACTCGTCACGAGCTACTGACATCAAAGGTACCGCCCGGAGTATCGTCTTGCTCTGTGAAGAAATAAATACAAATTTCATATTATCAATATCTACGTTAAAATTTAACTTTTTACAAATTATAATTGACAAAATGAGTTATTAGCAATATTTATACAGAACAATACAGAATGAGATTATGAGATACGGTGACGATTCCTCTCTATTTAGGTACATTTTAGCTTCGTGGTAAATATTTACATATTGCGACTTCTCAACAGATTATGACTATATATAACACTTTTCCCACATCCGTCATCTGGTAGTGTCTGGTAGACGATGTAATCTTGAGAACAAAGCATATTATCTGAAGCTGTGGTCTAAGATTACGTCATGAAGTAAGAGTACATGGAGTCCAATGGAGTCTTACTTCATACTTAGGTTACGTGACGTTGTAACTCGTACTCTCCAGTACTCATCAGTACTCTTGTACTCGTGAATGACAGAGATCAACAGAGATGGACAGAGACGAGATGCGTCACATGACTGGCGGAAGAAGGGGAAGATAATGATAGAGTGGGGACAATCTGCTGGTGACTGATACACATACATGTTTCCATAAAGAGTATACATGCGTGGGTGGAAAGTGTGGAAAGAGAAGCAAAAGCAAGCAAAAGGTATCTGTCTGTATCTGCCTGAGTATTGGATGCCTGAGCGTCGTTTTGGGAAATGACGATTCTGACAAAATGTATTTTGAATATAATTGGAGATCAGCAAGGCTGTAGGTTAGGCTAAATACGAACAACATTTGTTGCGAGGCAAGAGCTTCCATGAGGCGATATTTGCGGGCTGGCTTCGTAAAGATCGATATAAGGCTGCGATTCCAAGGGAACTTTTGGTTATGTATGCGAGTTCAAGTGAAAACAAATGAAGGTTGAACACTACGCGATATGAGAACACTGTAGACTGTAGGAGACAATGATAGAATGGCAGCGGAGGAGGTACACGGTTCAAATGCTCGAGAGTAATAGGTTTGGCGTTTGTGTGATTGGATTCGATACCCTTGTAGAAACACCAAAGAAAAAGCGAAACCGCGACCATAGGTTTGATGTAACCTACGCGAAATATCAATACAATGTCCGAGAGTGCTAAGATGGGCCTGTTTGGCTCCAAAGATAAGACACAGGAAGGAAAAACAGAAGCTAAGGACGATTCGCCCGACCGGTATGCTCCCTACTGTATTGACAGCGACTGCGAAACCTACGACACCGAAACACTAAGCATCATGGATATCCATGATATCATCGGCGTACAGTCGGAAACGGTCAGCGATTCTACATTAGAAAGTGAAATAGCTGCTCTTTCTCAGATTATCACAGATTCCAAGACCGACGGAGGACAGAATGCAGCTGAAACCAAGCCTAGTGCGGAGCAGAAGGACACATGCGAAGGCAGTGATGCTATAAAATCAATGTTGGACAGCCACAAAGCTGTTGGACCGGTAAAAGGTGAAAGTACCGAAGCAATGGATATGGAATTAGAGAATCAACAAGAAAGTAACAATGTTAAAGACAATCATGAACATAATGTATCTATAGACTCTGTAATTGCTGTTAGTTCTAAAGATATTGAGAATACCGATCGATCTAAATGTACTTTACAGACTATGCCTAGCAAGGAGAATGTAAATAGAACTGTACAAAGTGAGAGCAGTATTTGCGGCAGTCTACAACTTATCGGCGAAGCTTATAGTTCCGATGATTCCCAGGATACAAAACTGGATGATGTGGAGTTAGTTAGTAAGAATATTTTAATGTCTGACGAAGAGAAGAAGGAAACAAGCGAATCCCAAGATGCAGCGAACAATGTTGCTGAAATATCTAGTAAAATTTTAAACGAGATATGTACAAACAAAGATACTCCTGTTGAAAGTATAAGTAACGATGCTGCGGATGTGGAAGCACCTACTTGCATCCACGCAGAGAAAGAGTCTAATATTTCAGAAAAGATAGAAATTCATATAGAAGCTACGGTAGATAATCCTGAAAATGTTGTTTCAGAAAGTAAGACTGAAGATGTAACAGTAGACGCTGTAGAAATGAATAAGATGGAAGAGCAAGTATTGGAAGAAAGGAAGGAGAGTAATGCAGAAACAAAAGAAGAAATCACAGAGGAATACGCTAAAATGGCAGTAGAAGAGAGTGCACAATCTGAGCAAGATCCAAGTACTTCAATGGTGGAAGAAC
The DNA here is from genome assembly GCA_028455765.1 of Lasioglossum oenotherae. Classification (NCBI taxonomy): domain Eukaryota; kingdom Metazoa; phylum Arthropoda; class Insecta; order Hymenoptera; family Halictidae; genus Lasioglossum; species Lasioglossum oenotherae. The sequence continues at coordinate 7,163,993 of CM052300.1, read as the reverse complement.
CCGAAGCGGATGTATTAAAAGAAAACCCAAAAGGTGAAGAACCGATGGATGTAGACGAAGAAGAAGAGCATGAAATCGAAGAATGTAGAGCAAACAAAAAGGAAGCAAGTCAAGAAGACGAAGGTGACATGAATACTTTGAACATTGGGATCACTGAAAAAGTAGAATCTACGCAAATTGAATCGGAAAACATAGTAGATTCTATTGAGAGTAACTCTTCTGACGCTCTGCATAGTAAAGATAATGTGGAAGAAAAAGAAAGCGAGACTTATGTACAAGCGCCAGTAGGAGAAGGAGAAATGAACATAAAAAAATTGGAAAATAAAGAAGAAACGACTATTGAAAAATTGGAGGCTGCAGAGGACGTAGATACAGATAAATTAGAAGTTATGGAAGAAATAAACACTGAACAATTGGAAACTGCGAAAGAAATGGACATGAAGCAGTTCAAAACTGCAGAAGAAATAGATACTAAGCAGTTAGAAACTACAGAAGAAAGTGCAAAAGAGATGGACACTAAGCGATCAGAGTTTGCAGAACAAATTGATACAATGCAGTCAGAAACTGCTGAAGAAGTGGATACTAAACAATCAGAAAATCCAGAAGAAGCGGATACCAGGCAGTCAGAAATTGTAGAAAAAGTAGATACTAAGCAGTCAAAAGCTCCAGAAGAAGTGGTTACTAAGCGGTCAGAAACTACAGAAAAAGTAGATACTATGCAATTAGAAGCTACAGAAGAAGTGGATACTGCAAAGTCAGAAACTCTGGTAGAAATGGATTTTAAACAATCTGAAGCTGTAGAAAAAATGGATAGCGCAGAGATTGTGCAATTTGAAACTGCAGAAAAAGAGGACACTAAACGCTTTGAAACTGCAAGAGAAACGGATACTGAACACTCAGAATTTGCAAAAGTAATGGATACTAAAGAATCCAAGTCTGTGGAAGAAATGAACACTAAGCAATTAGAAACTGTAGAAAATATGGACAGTAAGCAACCAGAAACTGCAAAAGAAATAGAAACCAAGCAATTAGAAGCTGTAAAACAAGTGGATAGTAAGTGCTCCGAAAATGTAGAAAAAGTGGATCCTGAACAATCAGAATTTTCAGAAGAAATGAATACAAGGAAACTAGAATCTGCAGAAGTAATGGATACCAAGCAATCCGAACCAGTAGAAGAAACTAAGCAATCAGAATCAGTAGAAGAAATGGATACTGAACAGTCAGAATTGTGGGAAGAAATAGATGCTAAGCAATCAGGAGTTTCAGAAGGAAGGGATACTAAGCAGTCAGAAGTTCTAGAAGAAATGGATATTGAGCAATCAAAAACTACAGAAGAAATGGATACTAAGCAGTTGGAAGCTCCAACAGAAATAGATAATGAGCGATCAGAAACTACAGAAGAAGTAGATACCAAACAATCAGAAATCGCAGAAGAAACTAAACAAACTACAGGAGATACTGATACTAAGCAATTGGAAACTGCAAAAGAAATACAACAGGATGCAGAGAAGCCATTGCTTGGTGAACTACCCTCGTCAGAATTGGAGTCACCAGCTACTACAGAGTTGACTATAGAAACTACAAATGACATTAACAATGCTGCGAATGTTAAAAGTTTAGAAATTAATACAAATCTACAAACTGAAGCTGGTAGCAAACTGGATCCGATATTATCAGAAATTGAAATGAAGGAACTTTCGACTGTTGAATCCAATGAAGCAAAGGAATTACCAGTTGCAGAGGAAGAATTGAAAGACGAAGTAAACATAGTTGAAAAGTCTGATGCAACTACTGCGATTGAAGTACGAACAATGATGAAAGTAAATGAAAAACCTGAAGCTCTACCACTCGGGCTAGAGGCAATTTCAGTTATTAAAATTTCTATGGACACTGATACTATGGAAGACAGTTCTGATATGAAAGTTGATTCTCCACAGGTAGATAGTTGCAAAGTAGAAGCCACTGATACAGAATCGTTGCCAATTAAGGAATGTATTCCAGAAGTAGAAAATCAGGAACTAACAGAAGCTCAGAGCACGATCGAAAATGAAATTTTAGAAGAGACAACAGTTGAGAGAAATGAAATTAATGTTTCCGAGATGTGTGCGGAATTGGAGGATGTAAAAGTTTCGACGGAAAATGAAAATATATTAATCAACGATGAAGAAAAATCTTCTTGTAAAGTTTCTTTAGCAGAGGAAGAGAAAATGGAATGCGAAACAACCGAATTGGTCATGCCGGAATACGATGACAAAGTTCGGGAAGAAAGTCTGGAAGAGTTTAAACCGGGGCAGGTAAAATCATCGGTAGAGTCCGACGCAAATGTAGACAATAACGAAACTGAAGATACTATGAAAGACAAAGATGGAGCACCTGGTTTAGAGGAATTATTGTTGCTGCCATCGGAATGTAAAGAACCCGTATTACCCGAAGAAAATGTAGGAGGCGAAGATACAGAGGAAGAAATTAATTTAAATATAAACGATATGAACGTTGAATCGCAACCAGAAGTGTCTCAAGACAACTTTGAGCAAAAGGTAGAGGAAAACATCATGATAAAGGATGACAAAGAAAAGGAACAAGTTTCGTCAAGTTTAGAGAAGAATAAAGATGCAGAAAATATCATGAACTTGAACGACACTGAAGATTCAGTGCTGGATAGAGACGTGGAATTACAGCAAAGAGAACAGACAGACAGTAATGACTCTAAGAGCGATGCTACTGAAAATAATTTTAAAGGAATATTAGAAACTGCTAGCACCGTGGAAGAAATATTCTCCGAAGAGCAGAACGATAATACAGAGGATATTGTTACGAGCATATTAGACGATGTCAGAAGCGCAACTGACTTTAAAAATATTTTAACTACAGAAGCGGATGCGTCGAATGAAATGGTAACAGCTTTGGAAGAATCCGTATCCTTGCCGCTGATCGGCACCGCGATCGAAGAGCTGGCAGAAAAGTTGCCAGAGAGCTCCGAGAATATCATGAACAAAGAAATGGAGGATTCGATGTCTACGCAGAATATAGACTCTCTGGAAGGTTTGCTAGGCTTGGATCTAATACACGAGGGTGAGGATTCTGCGTTGAAAACAATAAAACCGGAAAAACCATTCGAGGAACAGGAAACGCTATCGAAGGATGTGGACATGAGCTTATTATTACAACAATCTAATCAGGCTTCCGACATGCAACAAACCTCACCTTATATAGCGGATGTGATTAACAGTTTAACGGAGGACACTGTGGCGTTACAAGACAATACAGGGAACACTGATGTAATGGAAGTTGACAAGCCTGAAGACTCGGAAACGGACAGTCTATTGAAGGTAAAGGAGAGCACAATTTCTGAATCCGTGGATCCAGAAAATGTCCAGAGCCTGCAAAAAGAATTGGAAGCAGGCTCGGATTTGCCGGAGAATGAATTAGACATGGACTTCGAAGAGGCCCCGTTGGATACCGCAGACGAATTAGAAGAAACTAAACTGGATTTAACTTCGGACATGTTGCTGGCAAACGACGATAACTCTGACACATTGAACAATGCGCAGAGCCTGGAAACCTCGCAGCCCAGTTCTGAAATATCTGAGCTTGAATCAGCAGTTAAATTCCTTCAGGAGTCTGAGGAGCAAGCCATCGATTCTCCGTTAACGCTTTCCCCGAAAATGGTGGAGGGCGTTGTAGAGGATATTTCCAAGCAGACAGACGCGGCAGCTATTTTCGTTCCTGATGAGGACATGTGCGAGGACACAGAGCTGGCGGAGGAACTCCAGAGCATCGCAACAGATTCGATTTCTATCTCTGAGGCTGAGATCATTTCGGAAGCAGCAAAGTTGGAGAGCGAGAAAAAGCTAGCAGAGCAGGTGAAACTCGATGCTTCGCGGGAACAGTTTGAGTCGAACGAGGAGAAACTGGTAACGGAAGAGATTAAGTTATCCGAGACAGAGATTAAGTTCGATTCAGTTTCGTTGGAGGCTATGGTGGTACAAACAGCAGCGCCTACGGAGAAGAAGATGCCTGCAGCATTGCACTCCTTGCCTCTGAAAACGTCCGAGACGATCCCGAAAGTATCAATTCTGGAGGAACGACTGAAGGAACCGCCGAAAATAGAAATACCCACCGCAGACGTAACAAAAGTTGCTGCCTCTCCTACATCTTCGAAGGATAGTCTCCTGATTCAAAAGGATGCTAAATTAATTGCTTTTCAGAAGATGCTGGAGTCGCCGAAGTTGTCCGAGAAAACGGAGCCGAAGCTGGCGGAAACCCCGCGCAAGGACTCTGAGAAACATGACTTCGAGAATGTTGGATCTCCGAGAATAATATTAAAGATCGCCAAATCCGCTATTACTGACTGCGCGGAACCCAGGTCACCGAAAAGCCCGAAGATCAGATCTGCGACCAATTCGCCGAATCCTGAGGACAGCCCAGGTCAGAAATTGGGAAAGATAAAACTGAAACTGTCGAAAGGTGGTCATCCTTCTATAATATCCAACGAGAATATCGAAGAAGTTGGGCAATGGTATTCGGAAGGGTCATTATCCTTGTCTCCCATCGGCATGAAGATTAAATTATCGAAATCTGGTGATGCTTCTATTGTCTCGTCGGACAAACACGAGCCTAGCGATGATCCCAAGGAAGGGAAACATAAATTCGAAGAGGCCAAGAGGACTGAATCGCCGATTGGGATGAAGATTAAGTTGTCAAAAAGTGGCGATGCTTCCATAGTGCAGCAGGACTTGAAAGACATACAGATGAAGCACAAGGACAAGCTGGATATGGTCCAAAGAAGTCCCAAGAGGACGGAGTCTCCGATCGGAATGAAGATCAAGCTTTCGAAAAGTGGAGATGCTTCCATAATACCAACCGAGAGACAAGACGCTCCGGAAGACCACAGAGAACCACAGGCGAGACCGAAAGAGGCTTACGATTCTCCTAAACGGACAGATTCGCCTATCGGAATGAAAATAAAATTGTCGAGAACTGGTGATGCTTCTATTGTCTCTCCCGATGTGCCAGAAGAAGGCAGGGACAGCAAGGTGAAGGATAAGCAGGAATCTTCACCTGAAGCGCCTAAGAGAACTGATTCTCCGATTGGAATGAAGATTAAGCTAGCCAAGACAAAGGGTGGCGCGTCCATAATTCCAATGGAGGCAAATGAGGATACGAGTCAGAAATTAGACATTCCAGATGCTCCTAAACGAACAGAATCGCCTCTTGGAATGAAGATCAAATTGTCTAAGACCGGAGACGCTTCCATCGTTCACTCAGAAGTGTCTGATGAAAGCAAGGACATCAAACAGCAGGACGCACCGCAAGATGCTGTGAAGGTATCGGACTCTTCGAGCATGAAGATTAAAGTGATCAAGTCGGGAGACACGTCGGTAATAGCACCGGAATGTTCCGACGAGCCCGAGGTCTGTCAAGAATCTCTACAGAAAATAGAATCTCCGATCGGGATGAAGATTAAGCTCTCCAAGTTTGGCGATCCGTCGATAGTACCCTCGGAAAAACAAGAACAACCAGAAGAAAGCGGTAAACTTGTCCCAGAGACTCCTAAGAGAACAGAATCTCCTATCGGGATGAAGATCAAGTTATCCAAAACCGGCGATGCTTCTATTATACAGCCAGAGGTGTCAAATGTGGAGGATGTGAGCAAGACGTCGCGTTCTTCTGACGCAGAACACCCGAAGGGCGCTGACTCTGCTTTGGGAATGAAGATTAAGCTCTTGAAGACAGGCGACGCTTCTATAGTGGAGCCGGAAAAGAAGGAGAGGCAGCCGAGGCGTCGGGAGACCGAATCGCCACTAGAAATGAAGATCAAGCTATCCAAGACTGGACATCCGACCATTGTCGCCTGTGATAATCATGGAGAAGCTAGCCACAGGCCCAAGGAACACGTAGACCAGCATAGTTTCGGTCAGAGGTACAAGGAGCAGGTGCAGACTCACAAGGACTCTGCGTTGAAGTTCCTCAAAACTGGACACCCAACGATCCTGCAAGGCAACCGTTCAGAACTGACGATCGAACCGGTTCAGATGCAAGGGAAGAAGTCGGACAGTACGATAGAAATATCCCCTAAACGCAAGGACATCACTGTGTCCCCGATAGAGCCGAAGAAGTCGAAATTGGAAACACAATTGACTCAGATTTTGCCCGAGGTCACCATTCAGCCAGTTACGTCGAGAAACCAGAAACAATTCATGTTCGATCCGAAGTCTAGCGCGATTAGTCTCCAGCAGATGAACGTGATTAGTCAGGAGATCAGTATCACCCAAGTTAGACCGTCGAAAACGCAGGATACCTCGATGACCGACAAACTTAAGGATATGTTGAATAAGAACTCCACCAGTTCTCCCATGAACTCGGACTGTGAAATCATCGAGCACCGGCCGGAACTGATTATAGTAAACGAGAATTCGAATTCTAGCCAGGATGTAGTGATCATAGAGGAAGTCTCGCCTGCGAGGATGCCCGAGGTGAAGGTGCCTAAACGCAGAGGCAGGCCAAGGAGAAATCCATTAGCCCAGCCGACTGTTCATCCTCCGTCACACATGCTGATGTCCGGGGGACCGTTGTCTTTGAATGACCCTCAACAGATGCAACAACACTTGCAAGCTCCGCAAGTAGAGTCCAGAGAGAATGAGAGGCCTAAGAGGACTTGCAGGAATCAGAAGAGTTACGCACCTCCCAAAAGAGGTAGAGGACGAGGTGTGTATTTTATACGGTATTAAATATCTTGTTCGCTTTTAAAGCGTTCTAATATTTCTATATAAAGGGTCTAATATTTTTAATTCGTGATTAATGAGATTGTGAGGATGCACATCATATTAAATAGTATTTAATCCAGTGTTAAAATATGTGGCGAATACATTTGAATAGATTCGAGCTTGCATACGATGAATGATTTTACCTATTCTTGCTTTTCCAGGTCGTGGGAAAAGAAAATTAGACAGCACGGATATACAGACAGGCAAGAAGCCTAAAATAGAGCAAGACTTAACTGTGATAGAAGCGTCAACGACTGCGGTAATAACAATTGACTGTCCTCCCGGTCAAGACGAGTCGCCAACAAAGCCGTCCGAGCTGTACAAAGCTCTGAAACAGCCTGCAGCAGATACCAAAATCGCTTCTACGGCCAGAGCTGAGAAGAAAGCTGCATCACAGAAGCTTGATGTATCGAAAATTCCAATCGCATTGAACGCAACGCTTCCGGACTCTACAAACTTGATAGCAGAAGCGAGCAAGCAAATACCAGAAGTAGATTTAGAGCCAAGCAATGATGCGTCTAAACCGATAACAAACGAGTCTAAAGATAATATGAAAGATAAAAAGTCAGTAGATGTAGTCTCTGAAAAAATGCAGAAAACTGCACCGGCAAAGCAAACTTCCGACGAGAAGTCCGATAAGACAACGGAAACTGCGAAGTCTGAAAATAAAGATACGCTGGTACCTCCAGGACCGCAGAACTGGTTGACGCCGACATCGAAACGTGTATCGGAAACGACCGGAAAACAAAATGAGAATGTATCCACCGTGCAGGTGATAGACGAAGAAACGAGAATGAGCGCGGAATCCGGCTCAAGATCTCAAACCCCAGCTAGAAATATTTCTGCACCAGGTACTCGAATCGATTCTCTGTATTATTCGTTATCTCGCTTTCTTCGTGATTTATCGATACCCGTCCACGTCAGACTTTTCTTTACATATTGCACATTGTATTCCACTGTATACGCTACTGTTTACATTAAATTTAAGAACATGGAACGATATAATGATACATATTGACGTTTATATTTACATATTATAATATGTTGCTTAAACACTGTTCGAGAAGCACGTTTCGTTGGCTTCTTTCAACTGCTAACTTATTAACAGGTACCACAAATGATCTTTATAGTATATAGCAATAAGAAAATATAAGCATTGCTCATCATATATCTAAACTAAATCAAAAGACAAATGTATTGGTAGACCTCCAACGAAGGTATCTATAAATAGATCTTTTCTTGTGTCCTAACATCTCTCAAGTACCTAAATGTGAAATAGTTGTATTTCAATCAAAGGCAAAATGCGCTATTGCTTCAGGCCATAATGGACGTAGTGCGTACAGAATTTTGATACCATGATGGTTAGCAAAATATTTACTCCAAGTGTATACAGTTTTTATGTACTTTGTCTTTCAAGCTGGAATAATGTTGATATTTATCGTTAAGTATAATGTTGAATGTATAGACAATCTTAACCTCCGTCTTCTTTGATTATCATAATAGACATGGAATTTTTTTATGTGATGCACTAATCCCAAACGGTGTAGAGATTTCCATTAAAATTGTAGAATACACGTTAGTACATTTTAATTGGTTATGTTTTTGTAATAGCTAAACTAGGTTTCGATGATAATGTTTTAGCTTCCGAGACAATGGTGAATGAAGAATCTCAGGGAAGTGTGCTTAGTACAGCGACCACAGAGTCGGAAAAAGTGAAGGTGAAAAATCGAAGGATGGAAATCAACTTTGATCCAGACGAAGGACCTTTTACAGTCGACAAGATTGCTGAGTACGAATGGCCGCTTGACCGTAAGGGTGAAACATTCATGATACAAGAACAAATATCCCAATACCTTGGCGTAAAGTCTTTCAAGAGGAAGTACCCAGATCTGAAGCGCAGAGTAGTGGACATGGAAGAAAGGAATTACTTGAGGGAAAATGGCTTGGTCAGCGAAGCCATGTGTGATATGGGTAAGAATCGTGTACTTCTTCGTCTACCCAATTTTGCTATAAATGTATAAAGATCCACAGTCTAGTCTTCACAAATAAAGGAGACATTTAGGTGGACCACTCTGTATATTAAAATAGAGACTTCGATATTTTTTGACAGCCTAGAATAGTAAAAGATTAGTTGTGAACATAAAAGGGAAGGAAATTCTGTATGGTTAATACTTCTAAACATAAGAACAATTTGAATACGTTAAATCTTTTATTACTATTCAGGTTTAACAGCTATATGCAGTTCGGAAGTATTAGACGTAATGTGCAGCGACTTCCCTGACCAGTACGAAGAATACAGAAAACATATGCGCGAGAAACAGGTGAAAGAACATTCGAAGAAACAGAAAGAATTGTCTGCAGCCGCGAACGCAGAGAAGAACAGAATCGACTTGGCAGAAATGGCAGTGCAGTCTGCATTGTCTTGGAACATCATTCTGAACAAAGATCGTAGAGAAAATAGAAAGTGTAGTTTAGATCTGCAAACCTTCACGATACACGTGCCGAAGAAACAGCAAAAAATTGAAGCGGAACGTAAAATCGGTCATTATCCTGTTGCATTAATACCGGGTCAATACACAGATTATTATCGTGAATATACACCAGCTGAACTACGGTATTATCCTTTGAATACTGTTTTATACGGACCAATGAGACCGAACGAACGTAAGTTCGACAGTCAGTCGGAGGGATCTCAAAGCGACAGCGACAGCGATTCGTCTTCGGACGATTCGAGGTTTGTATCAGAATTTTCAAGTATTTTTATGTGTTGATGTTTCTTGTGGAAAAATAGTTGTCTATTTCTTTATATAGTTCATCTTCTAGCGAGGGAACTCAGGATACAGAAGGTTCTCAGTCGACGATGGACGATGTAGATATGGAGGTAGTGGCTCGGAAAGATGAAGTCAAACTGAAGTGTAAAATGTGCTTGAAAGTGTTAAACAAAAACAGCAAGAACGAAGTATTAGTACAGTGTGGCACTTGTAGTGGACACGGTAATTCTTTCAAACATAATCATTAGACTGCGGATTTAAAAAGGCAAAAACATTATATTATTTTCAACCTATTAAACATTTAAAGAAAGAAATGATATTTTTATGTCAGCCCAGTTTGTTGCTACTCAGGTAGAAAGTTTTTATTTTGCATGAAAATCCGCAGTCTGATAACACTGTCTAACAGCCAAAAAATGTTTTGATCTTTCGAGAGGAAAAATTAAGGGCAGATTCGGAATCAGCGCAAACAACTCTATGAAAATCGAAACGTCAAAAAAAAAGATTAAATTTGTTGGACAGTGTAATCATATTTTTGAATACACATTTCTCAATGGTTCGATAACAATGATCTTAATCTTTCTTGCAGTACATCCGTCGTGTATAGATTTAACACTGGATATGGTTCCCCACATTCAATCGTACGCATGGCAATGCACCGATTGCAAAACTTGTGCTCAGTGCCACGATCCTGCAGATGAAGACAAAATGCTCTTTTGCGACATGTGTGATAGAGGGTACGTTTTCTACTTGAGGAGATAGACCCGTTTCCAGGATTGCAAAGAGCCAAAAGCGCTAGATAAAAGATCAATCTAGGCCGCGATCGCCATCAAAAGCCCTATTTTTACGTTTACGAGGCGTAATTTGCATTATTCTGTAGCATACAGCTATTTTCATAAAGTTGTGACAACTACATGCTGCCGCATAATGCAAATTACACCTCGTAAATGTAAAAATAGGACTTTTGAGAAACCCCCATCTTTGGGGATCATTATTGAGAAATGAGAACGCGCATTTCGCACCTTTGCAATCCTGGAAACGAGTCTACCCCCTTAAACAATGTTTAATGGTCGAAATTAGTTTCTTTCTTTTTTAATTAAAAATTTATCTTCTCTCTTTTAAATAAACTTAACGTTTCTATTAAAATATATTTCTAGATACCACATTTATTGTGTCGGACTGCGACGAGTACCACAAGGAAGATGGCACTGTCAAGAATGTGCAGTTTGTGCAAACTGCGGTTCCAGGGAACCTGGGGGTGCGAATTCCGACAGAAACAGTGTCGCTCAATGGCAGCACGAGTACAAGAAGGGTGACAAAAATACTCGCGTCTACGTTTCAACGCTGTGCGTTCCATGCTCGAAGTAAGTAAACGTCAAGCTTATTCTTCTCTCCGGTGAGGTGGAAAAGTGAGAGTTTAATCCAGAACACATACTAAAATGCAAATCTTCAAATAATCACGGGGCTTCATCTTTGCTTTACAATCTCCTTAATCCTAATCTTTAAACTCCTCTTCCAAAAGATTTGTTTGACTAATGCTCGCAAGGAACTACAGTATCCGAATTCCAGGATGTTGAAAATCACTTGCAATGTAACAGATGATTGTCTATGTTCGTTCATGTTCGATTAATCATACACACATACATAAAGTAATCGTTAGACCGCGGATATGTTAACGCGAATATTAATCTTGACGACTTGGAGCACAGAGGCTCGAATCAAAGACAATTAGTTTCGTTTATTAACCCTTGTCCATCCCTCGTTTCACGAACTGGTAAACAGTGTAAACAGTTATTTTTCGATGTTTTTTTTATTAACCCTTTGCACTCGGAGTTATTTGAACTGGAAAATTAAACATTTCTTCCTAGTTAGAATAATTCCATTCTATTAGGTGTAGAAATAAGTTCTTTCCGATTTTTTGGTAAAATAAATGTTTTATTTAGAAAGAGATATATAATGAGGAGATTATAATGTGAGATTTGTTGGATTGCGACAATGTTTTGTTTCTTCCTATGTCGGTACTGCAGATTGAGCGAAAGATTATCTTGCAAAAAATTATCATAGCAAACGATTGAAATTCGACGGAAAGAACTTATTTCTACACCTAAATGATTTTTTCTTTTTATAGATATGAAATTGGTATAATACCTCATAATATTGCGAATAATGGAGCAATTTTTAGTAATAACTCTGAGGCACCACCCGAGTGCTAAGGGTTAAAATTGATGAGTTAACATTTACATGTTAGGTTTTTTGGTGATGTGTTTCGCATTAACAAAAATAAAAGTTACGAAGAGTTTTGTATAACTTGTTTCGGGAAAATTGTATGAAATTGATACAAGGGACAGACGAGGGTTGAATATTCTGTGACAATAGCGAGTGCTATAAACGCATGAAATTCGCGGTTTAGAAATCGTACAGTCTATGAGTCGAAATGTTAGTCATCTCTTGGTAAATTCTGGTATTATAACAAGTCCTTGCCCGTATTCACTAACACCATATAAATCTTTATGCAATAACAAGGCTATGGCGAAAGGGTCGCTATTGCCCGCACTGCAGTCGGTGTCATACTGCCCCAAGGCTCGACCTGGAAGCGAATCTAGTGCATTGCAGCGCATGTGACAAATATCTGCACTTAGGTATTGACACAAATTCCATATAATTCTGCTATACTTACTTTCCATTGCATGTCATCGCATTCGCATGTCTCATCAAGTATGTTTTTATTACGGAGAGATATTTCTCGAACACGCGTTCAGGTAGGAAATATACAATGGAAGATTAACGTTCAACGATTACGTAGATTGATTATAGATCGGTAAAAATGATTATAATTAAATCGGTATTACCAATGTGTAATGTTTCTTTACAGGGTGCGTGGAGACCAAGGGGGTTCCATTAGACAGGAAAAATTACCTGTGTGATTTCTGCGCGCCAAATCGTCAGCACATGATGAAACCATTGGTATCGAAAACCATGAGAACATAAAGTGCTATACGAGGTGAACAATCTCTGTCCGAATTCGCGAAACTGTATAGAATGTGAACGTGCGTGTGTAAAGAATTTCTATACAATAGACGAATTTTGTTTATTTGTACGATCAGTGAACGCGTCGTCGAAGGTCCCTAGTGATTTTTCGTTGTCCTGGACATAGTTTTTATGAATATTTGGATGGAGAAAAACGTGAATGTATATAGAAGATTGTATGATGAAAAACAATTTCGAGTATCGACGTTTTGTTACATGGATGATTTATTGTTAGTTATGGATAAAACTTTAAATATAAGAAATCTCATTCTGGTTTTGATCAGAGCTAGTTGGTAAGAACTTTTGTAAATTCCAATCATTTTTATAATTTATAATCCACGTACCATGAACTTCGATCTAAAGAAACATTTTCGTTTCGAACAGAATACAGTCGATCGTACTGTGAAATAGTAGAACAGAAAATAATGGAAAGACTGCTTTACAGAATTATATAAATTTTATAGTAACCTTTAGTTCTATTTTGTAAGTGTACATACAAAAATGTGCAGTGTCCGAAGTATTTATATTTGTTACAAGTTGTAAGTAATTTTTGTGAATTGCTTTGATTTACGAAAAAGATTGGTAATCTTATGATTTGTAAGTTGAAATCATGTTGTTAAAAAAAAAACTGAAAAGATAATAAAATTTGAGACATTTGAGACGATAGGGTAATATAATAACACACAAAACTCGTCGCGTTGCAATTTCTTAAAAATATATATCACTTTCTTTATTTTTCTTTTTTGCAATATAATCCTCGGAAGTGTTTTGTTGCGAGAGTTGAATGTTTGCAAATATCATTTTTTTTACATATTTATAGTAACGTAGTTTCCACGTCATAATCAGTATGCTCCGTTGTTTCTCGTATCGTTAGAAATTCATATCATTCATTAATATCCACACCAATAACCAATTGTCTTGTTTTCGAACTAATTACATTTTATAATACATTGCAAGAATGTTTTACATGATTTAGCAATATATATGTACAGAAAGAAAACAAAAAGGAGGATGACAGTATTCGAAATCGTTCTCAAAACAATGACCAAGTTGCAAAATACGAGCTTTGGCATATCGTTGCATAAATGTTATACCGTCAAAAATATTCTAATATATTGCGTGTCGTTTTCTTCTTCCTTTTTTTGTACAAGACTTCTCCCTAAAGCATAGACCAGTTATATGCAATATAACTACCGAGGACTTATACAATACTTTTACGAAGTAGATATTCATTTTTTTTTTAACATTTTTGTAAAGCTACATGTCTGCCATTACGATACAAAGTTTGAATAACAGCGGAATAATGTCGGCAGCATTCGAAAAGTGAAAGGGGGAGGAGAGCAATTTGCTGTAGAGCACGCATCCCGCATTTCCGCTTGTCATTTCATGTGTTTTTTTGTTTTTTATTGAGATTAAAAAGGGCATAAACTAGATTGTTTCCTCTTCCTCATACCGAATAATAAAATTTGCAATTTCCACCTATATTACGTCTCCGATACGACGTATAGCAACATCATCGTTTCCCCTTTTTTTTGTTAAATTTCATCTTCGTATCCTTTGAGCTCTACTATAAAAATGGCTGTGCATGCTTCCGAATTCTTTCATAAAATCACACACATAACACTCCGCGCGTATCGTGAAATATGAGAAAAATAAAAAATAGCTTGAGCAAAAAATGAGGCGTAGCATATACAGTACATGTTATGAAACGACTTACGTGCTTTGCATTACGTAGAACACTTACACTAACGGGAGATAGAACGATTAAAAATCTTCGCCAGTATCCCGTTGACTAGCCGAATATAAATACACTATGGACAAGTGTCAAACTGAAAATTTCTTTTCCTCGAGCGAACCCAATAAGCTCGACCAGTAGAAAACGTGAAAATAATGTTTACATTCGAGCACCGATACAGTTTAAATTATCATTTAGAATATACGTGTATGTATAAAGTTTTACAACCGTGGTCAACTTTCATATAGCCGTTAAATGATTCTTTTTTTGTATTTGTATATTAAAAATCGATTTGTCCTAGCTTCCGTACCCATTGATTCGAAATAATTTAAAAGGCAAATAAAAAATTCCTTTTACAATCCCTCTCTACGACACAGTATTCTCATCTTCTTTCTTTCTTTTTTTTTGTTTCTTCTTTTTATAAATAATTGACAAACGTAAACATCGATGTCAGCCGTTTACTCGTGTCTGATACCGCATATGGACAAAAAGGTACTGAAATTGTGTAAGTGCGTTGCCGGTACGATAGTAGTAACTAAATTTCGCGTAGAAAACTTCGATAGCACGTCCTGAACGAAATTCGGTCCTGGCGAACTACCGACCTTGTAGAAGATCCGCAGATTGCAAGCCGGGTTCTCGGTTTGCGAGCCTTTCGTTAATTTGCACAGTACGTACTCGAACACCTCTGTTAGTTCGCCAACGGTCAGTTCTGTAGAAGGCAAATTCGTTTCTGTAGCTAAATTGCCAGTCGAATTGGACGAACCTGTTCGAAACACATATACTTTTCTACGTTTATCCGTATAAAAGAGAACAAGCAAAATTATTGTATAACAAATAGAAATATATGTACCAGTAGACATGTAACACACGATCGCTGAAACGTTATTTTCGTAGTTCCACCTACGCCTTATTGCTACTTTGAAATTACCTACACATTTGCCAGTCTCTTCATCTGTAAGCAAACATTTTTATGATTAGATCTCTCTTCGAAAAGAATATACTATAGTACATTTTTAAGGGGGTAGTCTCGTTTCGAGGATTGCAAGGGTGCGCGATACGCCTTCTTATTTCTCTATAATGCAAAGATGAGCTTTTTCAGTAGCCAAAAGTGCTAGAAAAGGTCGATCTAGGCCGCATATTAATAATGCAAATTACGTCTCGTGAACGTAAAAATAGGACCTTGAGGGCGACTAGCGATTTTGACTGCTAAAAACCCCATCGCATGCATTATCGAAACGAGTCTACCCCCTTAACACTAACCGTACCGGATACAAAATGTATCGGAGATATGTATATAGTTTTATAAAAGTTACAAGACTGGATTCGTTTAGATGATTCACAATTTTTGTAATAATACGTGCTCGAATAAAGAAATTTATTGAATAACTTCTAATGGAAGCACACATCCTTTCAATAAGTAAAAAATAAACAATGTGAAAGCTGTTATTTGACCGGTCGCGGTACGGTTTGTGTTAAAAGTGTTTTTCTTTGGTGGATACTTACATTCGAACCTATTATTATCCCTATGTGCCCACACGCACCACTCGACCTGAGCACCACGCGGAAGGTTCGGTACAACAATGTAGTCGACGATGGCGTTATTTGTTCGTTTCTCCCATTCTTTCCGTGCATCTGGTATATAACTAGTGTGAGTCAAAAAACAGATACCTTGTACAATGTCCCTGAGTTGCGTATTCGAATCCATAGCTTTAACAATACGATTTATATGCCTTAACGTCAAACGGCACTGCCTTTTAATGTTCAAGTCCAGTATAGTCATACTACCAGGCACCAAGGGTATTTGTCCAGCAACCGAGATAATATCACCCACCTGTCGAATCATCGTAAGTGTTTCGGTTATTCGCCATTTATTACTACATATACCGATGTTACTTATTTGCAATTGTTTCAAGCACAGAATCAAAAGAAAGTGTGCATACGGATTTTGTTAGTAAACATTATCGCTTCGGTACGTTCAACTTATGTATATGTTACTTATTCAAACTCTTAATGTCTTATTGTCATTTTATAGGAAAAGAAAAACGTGATTTTGTTTACCTCACTGTTATGTTTCTTTTTTTTTTGTAAACTAGATGTGTGTGCATGCGCGTACAAGTGCCAGCGCACATACACACATTCTGTCTACACATACACACAGAGACGCGCACGCAAATTCGTTTTTTTTATATATATTTTGTTTGGTTTTTTGTTTTTGTAACGATAGTACACTCACACGAACAGCTTGAGAGTAAGGACCAATGTTCGCTGGTGCCCAGTGACTTATGCTCTGAACATGCATTGTGTGTCGTTTATGAACTCTCTTATCACCACAGTCTTGAGTTTCTTTATAGGCTATAGCGTCGAGCACAACGTGCACGTTTAACGGACACTCGACGCATACACGGACCGGTGGATTTATTTTGCTCAGACACGAGATGTAAACTTCGTTTATAGATACGTAATTCGACATGTCTTTTATGTACAATGTTACAGCAACGATGTCTGATATTTGAAGATTCTCCTTCTTGACTAGACCTAGACAGTCGATACATGTGCGTTTTATCAATATATATGAATATATGTACAGAGTGTCCCACTAACTCTGTTATGACGCGAAATGTTAAAAGGACAAATTACTTCATTCAAGCAGACACACATTATGGAATAATGTTTTCTTCGAAGTCATTTTTACAAGATTCCAAAGTCATTGATGTTCTTTTCTATGCAACTACATATTGTAGTGTCACAACGGTATTATGATCAATTCTCTTCTTCGAAAATCTCTGTGTTGCAGCTAAGTATTCGCAGCAAGTCAAAACTATTTGTAAATTTTTGGTAGACTGCGGATCTTTATGCAAAATAAAAGTATTCTGCATCGATTGGAGGAAGCAGCAGTTAAATAAAAATTCGTTTCATCCCTTAATAATCTTTTTTACGTTGAAAACAACATGACAGTATTCTTAGATTTTTATTTCTTCGTAAATGCGTAAAAAATCAGCAGTCTAGTCATTGGTTTCTTGACCTCGGCCATAGTAATAAAAATGTGTGTAGTTGCATACTAGAAAAAGATCGATGACCTCGAAGTTTTGAGAGGAACCTTGAGGAAAAAATTATTCCAAATAGTTTGTTCCTTCGACATTTCATATCGGGTTGTAGCAGAGATAGCGGGACACCCTGTATGTATACTGTTTGTGTTGAAATTGATGCGAGTAAGAGAGAGAGAGAGAGACAAAAAGAATGAATTAACCGAAAAAGTGACTTGAAAAACTTAAAGTTTACCTACTGCTTAATTTCTCCAATGCCTCCCTCATCGCGGATTTCGGGTCCGGCTGTTTCCCAGCAATACCGCCAAACCAGTACCAGCCGGTTTGATTCTTATTTACTACCGGTACATCGGGATAGTCTTCCTCCTCGTATAAAATTTCCATAGGACTCGGTGGGTTAAATTGACCTGTATCGTAGCCGCATATTAATGTCCTACACAGGACGATTTACGGTTTTTGATTTTTCTCGCAATGTTTTTTCAAAATTATTACCAGAATTCGACGTTTTCAAACTACTATCTGTACAATCGTGATCGTCGTTCTCATCTTCTGATAAATTACATCCGTCGTGCAATTCTGGACCGATAATCTCTGCGATGTAATCAGATGGGACTTTAATAGGAACATTCTTTAATCTCTCTTGTAACGTTAATCTTTCTATGCCATCCTGAAATGTTTTTCCCCGGTGTTACCATACAACTCTAAAAGAACGAAACGAGACTTCACTTACATTCTTGTCTTGTACGTGTATTTTTTTGAAGTTCAGATATCCGACCGGCGCTATATTATCATTCGAATGCACTACGCTTTCGTATTCCTCTCTAAAATGCGAAACAGAAACTTGTACTAATCTCTTGTGTTTAACCTTCGGGGAGAAAATATTAGAACTTACATTATAATACTTTTACTAAATAATGGACAATCTAACGTGAACGTTTCGTATTCTCCTCCTTCTCCGCAGACGTTTACACCATACTTTTCTTTCTGCAAGAAAAACCCGTTAAACATTCGATCGATTCTTTCTGTTGTCGATCGACGCGTATATTAAGCTTTTATTTACTCGACACGTTTGCGTCTATATATTTATGGTCTATTTGTACTTGAATAAGAGCCAACAGCAAATTAAATAGAAGGAACCACTCAAACAGTGAATGTTTTGTGTCAAATTAATCACCAGGACATCTTACTTACTATTTTGGCAAGATGAGATTGCATTTCGGAGATTGGTTTACCCAAATGTCTTGGTTCAAGGCCTAGAGCTGCTACCTTGATTATAACTGCGTTTACAGAACTTTCTATCATTTCTTTCAACAATTCATCTTGCTCCCTTCTCCACAAATACGATAAAGAAACAAGTCCTAAACGACTACACCTGAAAAGTAAACTTTCCGTATTAGATATCTTGATTTTTATGGATTCGCGTAGATCGACCTGCGCAATTTATAAAATACATTATATATAGAAAGAATCGCATTGAATAATTACACATTTTCCACACGAATTCGTTGATAGTCACTTAGAATAGCTCCTGCCGAAACAGCTTCTATATTTTCTTTTTCCTGTAATCACATTCAATGAATTATTCGAAAATTTGTTGTTCCCATATTAATTGGATGCATTTCGTACATTAATATTTTATATTTACCTTCACTTTACTTAACAGCCTAAAAAGATCCTCAACTTCATCGTTCTCTGTTGGATAATAATATTTCTCTTGCATTTTTGATCTGCCGAACGTTGGTTCACGATACATTGGCAAGCCTATAGCTTCTGCAATGTACTCGACACCCTGATATCCAACGGTTTGAAACATAAAGGAATCTAGTTCATCTGGAAAATGTGGAATGTCTTCGTTATTAATAGATCTAGTCGGTCTAAGCCTGTAGTAATTAAACGACTAGACTAGATTTTCATAAAAAATGTTGTACATGTTATTTTACCCTTTCCAACGGGATATAAGTTAGCTAGAGCTACAAGCTCATGGCCTGCAGCTATACATTGCATCATATTAAAGCAAGAGTCTTTACCACCGCTGACTAGTGCAACAACTCTCATGTTTTTCTATTTTACTCTTCAAATCTCTCGAAATACTTATTAGGATCTTGGGGGGTGCAGATAAGTCTGAATACACCTCTTTCAGACAATCATCTGCAAGAAAACGATTGAAAAACATCAGTTAGAAGGAAGATTTTATTATATACTTGACAAAGAAAAATGTTTTTGGGTTATTATAACAACTATAGCTATAATCTATCCCCTCGGATACAATGTACACATCCAAGTACATACAAGCGCATGAACAAGTTACATGAGTTATCATGTATAAGCGTATATATGTGTGTGTGAGTATGCACACATATTTAAGTGTGTAAGACACATATTTACATAGACTAATTTTTCATTCGGAACGTTTGCACGGAAACAAATCGTGAATATTAACGAACGAATTATGTCAGAGTATAAGGGTAGCACAACATAAAAACACTATAAATGTAGGAACATGTGGACATATTTAGGATTACATATGTATACATTGCCTGTCAGTATACATTAAGCCAAAATTAAATTTACGAAATACATACGCGCAAGTGTTTCTCGTATACGCTTATCTTATAAATCGAGGCAACAACATTATCCAGAGGAAATTCGAGAAAAACGACTATAAGTCCACAGTTACTCCCCTGGCACAGAAATGATTCTCGAAAAGAGAAAATCGTGTGCGGTTCGTCTGTGCGTAACGATACAAGAGACAGAGCCGAAAAATATACCGGATATTCAATTTAACTTGTTAATACGTGTAACAATTGGCTGGTGAACAAAACTTAATCGCTGTACTATTCTAAACAGCGAATGTCACGAATCCCGGAAACGTTCGTCGACGAATCCCGGATTTCTCACCGGGATATCACGGGACGGGGTAAGGTGGAATATTAAATTCGAGACGAACGAAATGTTAGAAAAAAGACCAGCGATTATCAAGGGAAAAAAAGAATACCTACGGAGAGATTTTTTGGTTATTGCCGATCACGGCTAGATCGAAAAATATTACGGAATGACGCCGAGCAACGAATTGCACGGGGAACGTGAACGATAATTTCGAGCTTACGTACGCTAAAATAAACTCTAAATTCTCAACAAATGTAATATTTACATTAAATAGGCGACGAAAGTTCCTTACACGGCAAAGTCTATCAGAGACTGCGATTGCTTGATAGTGGCGCCTCTCGGTGATAGACTTTCAATACAAACTATAGGAAATTGAGGTTATGATTTGTTTCGATTCTACGTTATTGTTTACGATATTTATTAATGAAATCTCACCACGAATTTATTTTTACGAGCAATTCTATTTACAATTACGCTGGCGTTTTATTGAAATGTTTTTCGATACTTTAGAAGAATCAGAATCGCTTGCGAGAGATTCACAAGTAAAACTCGCGCTACCTTACCTCGTGACATCATCAGTGTATGTAAGATATATATCGATACCTTGTTATTTCAATCTACATACTTCTAATGCTACATTTCACTAATTGTAATGCAGAAAATAATTATAATTATAATTTATAGTTTTTTTTCGCTATAGTTTTTTTTATAGATGTACTGTACTTTTCACCTGTCTAATTAAATATACTAAATGCGATATACACGCTTCGATATTTCGAACACTAAATAATTGCAAGTATGAAGCGTGCATCCGAATGAATTGATTCAAAATAGTTTTCAAATTCTTGATACATTCAAAATTATATAACTTCACGTCGTTTATTTAATCATTTCAACGTCACTTGTTCAGAATAATATACATTGTCGGAATAATAAATATGTATGTATATTATATGTTATAAATTTCAAACTATCCTAATAATAAATAACTTGGACGTTTTATTCTTTGCTTGAAAATGGAATATTTTTAATTATTTTATTATTATTATTATTTAATTAACAATTACTATATAATTAGATTCTGCAGCGTCGCTATTCTTTGCATAAAAATTTCGTGTTATCGCAAGTATATATATATATATATATATATATATATATATATACATACAATAATGAACGGTCTTTATTTTAAATATACAATATCGTGTACATGCGTGTCGGTGAAATTCATATTTATCCATATACAAAAATATATTCATAAGTGTGCGATACAATGAACGAAAAACTGGTTTCCAAAGATGCAATTAATTTCGAAATTGTACATTGAAAACGTACGTTGCCATCTTTACTTGGTAAATCGCCGACCAATCGGATCACTTTCAATAAGCGGCCATTTTACTTTCGCTACGGTCGCACGAAGCATGAGCTAGACTCTACGAAACACCGTGTAATTGCAAGCTAACGCTTGCATCGTTCGTTTCGCGAGTTTTTCGTGCGGAAGGAATATAATCATCATAATTATTTAACAAAACGTTCACCAAAGAAAAGCCAGGAGATGGTTTTGGCGGAAAGAAACTCTGAAAATGTTAGAAATGGGCGCAGATCGAGAGGCCCCAGCCCTAATGGACAGACGGAATCCTCGAGCGAGGAGGACGGAGGTACCAATTTTCAATTGCAATTATATTATCCTTATAATTAATCGAAACTTTTCGAATGATCGTTCATCGATGCGCTCTAAACTCTCATCGTGATATTTTTCTTTGAAACTATGTATATTTTTCTATTGATCGAATGCGAAAATCCGTAAGGATCTTCAAACAGCGCGCCCCACTTTTCCTCTTTTTAAGTTCCTTACATTTTCGACCAATTCATACCGATATTTTTCTGAAATGAATTCAAACATTTCCTTCGCCAATTATTAAACGTTTTCGTTCGTCTTTCTATATCGAAGTGCATTTTAGTATTTAATCAAAGTATATCGATAATAATGCAATATTTTTTGTATTTCTAGATCAAAATTTATTGGTAATCGTAGCGATTCCTGTTAATAAAGCATAGCTAAATGAAACTTGCCACTTAATATATTCTATATTTAGGTATCGTAATTATGTACATTTAAGTGAATTTCATGATAGAGTATGCTTAACGCTCATTGGTTTTAAGTTCCAGCAGAGAAAATACGTGTTGGACGGGACTATCAGGTCATTGTTCCAGAGTTTGTTCCAGTAAATGGTATGTTTTTTATACTCTGTAATTTATTTCATAAAAGCAAATTAATGACATGAATTTCTTGAAAAAGAAAAGAAAATGATGTTTCAATCCAACTTTGTTTAACGATAACGAATATTCTATTTTAGAACGACGATTAGATCAGTGTCCTGATAGAGCATTACTCGTATGGTCCCCCACAACAGACATACCCGATCAAAAGTGTAAGTAGTTGATGTAGTAGCCTATCATTTGAATTACAAATTGTATTTTTAACATATGTGATTCACACGGAATAATTTTGCTACAGTGGATGAATACATTATATTGGCTAAAGAAAAATATGGCTACAACGGAGAACAAGCATTGGGAATGCTATTTTGGCACAAACATAACTTAGAACGTGCTGTATTAGATTTAGCTAACTTTACACCATTCCCAGACGAATGGACTGTCGAGGACAAAGTTCTTTTCGAACAAGCTTTCCAATTTCACGGGAAGAGTTTTCATCGTATTAGGCAAATGGTAGGATCCTGTTTTCCATAGGAATTTTTTTACATTCCCATAATAATTCCTTTCCATAATAATTCACTGTTTCTCGTTTATTTCTAGTTACCTGACAAATCTATTGCTAGCCTGGTTAAATACTATTACAGTTGGAAGAAAACCAGAACTAGAACATCGTTGATGGATAGACAAGCTAGAAAATTGACGAGCGGTGGAAAGGAAGGAGAAAATGGAAGCGAGAATGGAAGTGAATTAGGTTCCAATACAGACAGTGAATCCGAGGAGAAAGTAAGATATTTTTTCGATGTATCTAACAGACGCATGCAACTAGATATCTACATAAAATCGATTCTCTCTCTCTCTGTATTTTAGAACGACAATAGTTTATAAAATATTTGAGCGTTCGTACGAAAATTGTGTTATTCACTCAAGACAGAATAACGAATTCGTTTTAGTTGCTTGTTTAATTTTTTATAAACCTAAAGCTTCGTATTTACCGTTTTTTCGCTTTGTAACACTCCGATGGAGTTTAGTTTTGAGTCGATTGACATTTATGCTACAGCGTGTGGTAGTTCTGTCCTTTTGTTGCATCTTAATGCCATGGCACTGGCTTTGAAAAATAAAGAGATAATAATAACACGCGCGAGTGTGACATTGAGATATATTTGTGCGCATTAAAAAAATGTATCCACACGGTAACGTATTCCATGCGGTGATTAAAAGAGCGAATAACGAAGGCAGCTAGCTGATCCACACACAATTGGTGAAAAAGTCGCTAGAGTACCGAGAAAGGAAACGAAAAAGATAAAAAATTAAATATAAAATGAATTCGTCCATTGTAAAAGAAATTCGAGCTCTCGAGACCGATTAAACAGACCCGTGCTATATACGCAATGCAAATAACAAAAAACACATCTTTCTTAACTATTCAAAAAAAGAAAACAAACATTTTATTCACGTTTTTTCGTTGTATCGTTTTGTGAAACGTAAATGTGGAACGTTCCAGAAATGGACGATCCACCGCGGAATACGTCGTGGAAAGAACCAAGCTGTGCCAGGAAGCCAAGGCACTGACGCCAAAGCCCCATCCGACTCGGAAAACGCCCCTCAGGTTCAGGTACTCAGCCTAAACCTTACCCAGTTGCATATGCTTATTATATTTTGCTATTTTGTGTATCATATTTATTTTTATCTCTCTCTCTCTCTCTCTCTCTCTCTCTGTCGTGTAAATCCTTTATACCTTAACAAGAGAACAGCGAAGAAAGCCAAGAAAGTAAGAGAACCCTGTGTACAAAACACTGATATTCACTCATTAGCGGAGATTTGATAGGCTGAAACCTAACCGAGGAAGAAAATATTGAAGTGCACAAAGGCACTGAATAATAACTATAGGGAGATACAACCGTATATAAGAGAATCTTCGAAAAGAAACTTAGAAAGAGATTGGCTTATACAACTGCTTTGAATGACATTAACAAAACTACACAAGTACAGTATATATATAGATATTCAGCACTGTTAATATTCTTCTATGGAAAGATACATGAAAAGAGTTTACAAATTAATACGCTCTCGTGTATATACTTCAATATTTTTGTTTTGTAAAAAGAAAGGAAAGGGTTACCATCTTTTTTTGTTTAGAGAATTAGTTTAGTTAGATGTAAAGGAATTCAAGTGGAGGGAGAGGGTGGGGGGATGATCGGATCTTCTCTTAAAAAGGGTGTTATGTGTTGTAGGGCTCGTGTAGCAACTGTGGCGTTGCTTGTCATAGTGTACGTGCGACGCCGAAAGGACACGCGTGTCACAGCTGCTATCTGCACTGGAGGTCAGTGAGTGCAAGTCAAATAAAACATCTGTAATTAAAAGAAAATATTAGAACTCTCCTCGAAGTAAGAATGTTCATACAAAGATTCTTTTGTACTTGACAATATTGAAATAGCAGAAGAATGACCTCTATTATTGTCTCACTTATACAGATATTCATACATGTACGAGCATTCTTATCAGTGCACCAGCCTAATGTTATACAAAAACCTATGAATACCTTTACTTCATGCATACCTGTCCTTTACTATTTATAAAATCAATCAGTACAATATCGATCAAAACTTGTTCAAATGATTTAGGCGAACTGGTGTAGCAAGGCCATTAAGTTCCATGCCGGGTCGTACAAATAAAAGAAAACCACCTCGTGGCCTGGTCGTTAATCACGATGATTTAGCAGCATTGGCTGGCCAACCGAATCAAGCGAACAACAGTTTACAAGCAATCGACACAGAAATTGTTAGCTTAAAACGACAAGTATGTTCATAAACAAGACTTAAATCAGTCTGCAACGAGAAACGTGTGGATACATTTTTTTTCTCTAAAAACTATTAAAAATACTATATGCTTCAGTTGTTTTCTTTTGATGGTAGAATATGTATTTACTAGTGTTTATTTCTCAATGTACAGATACAATCAAACAAACAGCAAGTGAGCGCATTGAAACGCAAGACAGCTGATGGTATTGATGATCTGCGGCCACCCGAAGTGTCGAGTCGTATAAACGCTCGTTGGACAAACGACGAGCTATTATTGGCCGTTCAAGGTGTTAGAAAATACGGAAAAGATTTCTCCGCGATCGCTGATGTAATTGGAACCAAAACAGAGGCGCACCTACGGTCATTCTTCGTCAACTACCGACGGAGGTATAATCTAGATGCGGTTTTAAAAGAATACGAAGCTGAGAATGGCCCGATATTAATTGATGATGAAAAAGAAGAAAAGGTAAAGTATTTTTCATACAGCACAACGTATTGTAAGCAGAGGTGTGCGAGAAACTTTCGTGATTCTCGAGAATTTTCAGGATTCCTCAGAATATTTGAAAATCTGGAGAATGTTGGAGAACCCTTTGCACTCGGAGCTACTTTAACTCGAAAATTAAACATCTGTTCCGAACTAGAAGAGATCTCTTCTTTGTATGAATATAAAATTGATAGAATACCTCATGCGATACTTAAATTTTTAGTAATTGATTGGATGCCAACATATTTAATAATTTAAACAATACTTTGAAATAGCAATCTTTAGTGGCGACTCTGAGTCATCACTCGAGTGCTAAGGGTTAATATTTGAAAATTTCGGGAATATTTAAGAACGTGAATATTGAATATTGGAAAGAGTTTCGACCCACTATTTTCGGGACTTCGTTACACGTTTAGACATTAGGTATTTCATTGTTGTCTATGTGTTTCAGATGGATGTCGATCAACCAAATGAAACAGCGGAATCATCACAAAAGACAAAATCATCCGTCGGTCTTGGACAGACGGCTAAATAACAAATGAGTATATTATTGAGTACTAAGCGTGAAAAAAATAATCACAGGCACTTTGATAATCGATAATATCATAGAAGAAAGAGGTATTTGTTCATCAATCAGTTTGCAATTTACATTTATTTTTATTCTTAGTTGTATCGCTTTAGTCTATGGTGGTGCGATTTTACGTTAGGAACAACCAAGTACATGAAACAATGTTCATTGAGATTGTGCGTGGTGCGATCACGTCCGTATAAGTGAATATATGGATGAGATAATACTGAAGAGAAGCGTGTGAATTTATTCAGCTAAGCCTTATTTCTAGTGTAATATTATATATACTTTGCGTGTTTGAAATGGGATTCCCCATAAACAGTCTGAAAGATACATGGTTCCATTAAAGACATTTAGCATATTACGATACTAAGAAAGAGAAAAAAAACGCATTAAAAGTTTCGATTAAGTTGATGCATCCAAATTGCTGGAGTAAGCATTATCAGTAATATATATTGCACTTAATCATGGATGCACCTTGAGATCTTCTTTTGTAAGTAGATAATTGTATTCTGTAGCACATAATATTTCTAGGTATGCATAGCGGACGTAACAGTCCCGTTTTGACTAATGAAAGTAATTTAATGAAATGAATTACTTGTTTCTCGAGTGAGGGAAGATTAATTAAAATAACGAATGAGGGATCTATAAGAGTGCAAAGAATATTTTAAAAAATAATGATATAGTTTGCATTATTACGAAAGAAAACCGTGTATCGCTTGGTAAACAATTATAAACAACAACAAAAACACATTTTATATACCGGAGAATTAAAATAACAATTTCACATGCGGATAATCAAGGTATCTTGTGACTATTTCATTACTCTAACGATTTTTTACCCGTGCTTAAATAATTAACTAGCCATTGTTCGGAAGTTCTTCGTCGCTGTAACACACATACACTCACACACACTTACGTTTCTATGGAGCTGAAATTTTTATTCACGTTTCTATATTCAATTCTTTAAGAGAGACTTGCTAGGACGTTCGAATCATTTATGTTTACTAAGCTTAGATTAAACGGGAAATACAGATAAGAGAGAATAGTATAAATGAAGTGATCATTTATTTTATATTTCGTTCACGTAGAGAAAACGATACCGGAGCCATTTTAATATTCCTTTTGGCAGCATCGTACAATTTCGATGCCAGATGAGATTTCTTGTATTTGTGCCTATGCAATTCTGGCCGTACAAAAGACGTTTAAGGAATACAAGGTTGTGTGTCAAAACGATACTTCTCTTGATCCTCACCGTTTCACTATACGCTGAATCATAAATGTGTATTCAAATTATAATAACGTTACAATTTACCGCGAATCTGACAATCTTCCACTCGAAGCGGAAACGAAACGACGGGGAAGGAAGAAAAGAATCTCTATATGTGTTTCCATTTTTCAATTGTTCAACTTATTAATTACTATTGGGGAGAGAGACGAAATCGGCAATGAAACGTTCAACGCTCTCGTTGCTCTGTTATTTTACTTAATAATATAAATTAGCAACGGTCGTGTTAAACGGTCCTGTTGATAGAGGAACAATGCTCAACGAAAAAAGGTACAGTTTCATTCAAATTTTAACAAAGGAGTATGTAATATTTTCTCAAGATACATCGTAATGCAAATTTCTTTTACAAGTTTTATAGAATAACAGATTTGAGGGGTTGAAAATCGTGTTGCAAAAAAAAGAAAGAAAGAAGGAAAATAGAAGAAAGAGATAAACGATATTACATTAAGGAAAATAAATATATTTTTGTGGCTTTCCGCTACGTACATTGATCCAGTTGTATAAACGAATAATGGTTCCTGAATATTTCTATTATGCAAAATTATATAACGAAAGCACGTGTATAAATATATTATTGCGCGTTTCGTCTCGCATTCCGCGCGACGCGGCATTATTCCACAGTTTCCTCGTCACGCATAAACAATAACAAAACTGTTCGTTTACATTTTGCAATTCTCTTAGATACTACGGTATTTGGAAATAGCAGGCTCTGTTCTCAACGACTATTAAGGGAAGACTGTTCACTGTAATCGGGCATTTTTCAAACTGGGAATGTTCCACTCACCGTCTTTTTCTTCTCGGATAGGATAAAAGCAATTTCTTCGTCCTTGTTTTGTGTCTCCTGTCACTTTTGCAAGTTCCTCGAGTTCTTTAGTTTCCTCTTTCTCTTCTAAACTTTTGGACCGTTTATAGTCCTCGGATTCGCAAGACCATCGCGGGAAGACTGTCTGCGTTTCGACACGGGATCTTTTTTCTCGATATTTCACAATAAAGTCATTTTCTTGGAGCCGTTATGGATTCTCGAAGGGCAGTAATACAGTGTGACGATATATTCGGTTCTCAGAAGGGATCTTTGTCCATAGAGATAGTGAAAATGCTCAATAAACCTCACTATTGCCAGCAATTCCTTCCGAGCGACACAATAGTTTCTTCTGCCAGGTCTGAGAACCTTGTTCTCCGAATATCGTAATTGCCCCTATCGTTTCTATACTCTAGCTTGTAGGAGTATCTCGACTACGAAAAGAATAAAATATATTGATCGGATCGAATGAAGAAAATAGGAAAAAAGAAGAATTTCAAAATAGTTGTTCACGTACTGTTACACTTTCGAACGAATATAAAACGCATGAACCTGTTCAACGTCTTGATAAATATAATTTTAGATTGATAAGGAGATCTTGATAAATCTATTTTGAACGTAGTTCGATCGCATGAAGTTGTTCGAAAAAGATTCGAATTCCAAACTATAACTGTATCGTAGCTGAACGATAGTAATTTCCTCTTTCTTTCTATAATTGTTGCTGCGGATCTCTATGCGAAATAAAAATTGTCTGCATCGATTGCAAGAAATATAAACTAAAATTGAATGTTATTCCTTCCCTTAATGGTTTTAATAGAGGAGTTCTAAACAATTTTGAATTTTATCTACTCAATTTTTGCTGTAAACGCATAAAGATCCGCAGTCTAGTTATTATTGATAGTGTTGAGAAGATCCCCGTTAAACTTCGAATGATTTTTTACTGCTTCACGGTAGCGCATTGAAATCACACGTAACCCTTGAATTGTAGTTTTTTCACGCGTGCATCCACACATTTACTATTAATAGCAATAGTAATCATGCCGTTAGTTTAATGTTCGTCTAGGTAGCATTGACTACTTAATAATAGCGAAGAAAATGAGAGACGGGGGAAGGATACACACTCGCAAGCGCGTGTTTCGCACGATTTTCTTTGTCGGAAAGGTGTTACTTCATGGAAATGATTATAACATTAGGCACATCCTAGCAATTATTATATAAACATACTTTGATGTAAATAGAGAGAATCACCAAAGAAATTTAATAATAATCGTTAGCGACATATCACGGTGGCGAGACAGATAGTCGTTAGGACTATTTGATCTGAGACAAGTATAGTTCGCATTTGCGATCGGTGAAAAGCGTACAGCGAATTATTTGGATGCATTATATCGATATCATTTTTCACATAATGATCATAAACAAAAGTTGGAACGTTTAAATGAACTGTACCTATATTCTATACATATGTAGGATTTATTTGAGTTTGTATAAAAAATCGTAACGTTATACTTTTAGGATCAATTCTCATCACATTTCTTCATTTATGTAGTTTAAGTACGTGCAATTAACTCACAATTACAAAGCACGACACAGTGTTCAATGGCGTTAGATGTATATACATACATATATGTATGTACATATATGTATGTATGTATATACTTTTAATAATTTAGAATTGAAGAAAGAAGTTTCTTTTTGAATTTTCAATACTCTATTTACGTATAACTCTACATTCACTGTCAAAATGCCACCTTCTTTCTTTGATTGTTATTTAATTACGTATGCATTTAATTGATGGACGACGCGTGGTTAGCGAATAACTTCTTCAAACTAGTTCGTTTAAAATTAATTGATGGATTTTTGTAATTTTATATGCTTAATATCAACACGCGATCCTTTCAAAGACACTTCGTCGGACAAATCTATGAACGCGTGGATATATAGGTTTAATTTACATCGTATAGCTCTACGAATGGAAGAAATGTTGTTTCTTGTATCACGATTATAGCAATTTTCGCCAGATCATGTTTAGTATCGTGCAAGCGCGGCTGTAGATACGAGAGCGAAAAGGTATATGTTCCAACGGGAACATCGAAAGAAATAGAAACGAGAATGTTCGCGATGTGTAATATATTCTACGATCGTTCAAAAGTTTTCTAATATTCTGATACGATTACATGTAGCATAATGTAAATACGGAGTTATATATGCTTTGTGAATGTGCGCCGCGCATTCATATATATATATATATATAATCGTAAGGTGTACAGATGTATTTATTCGGGATTATTAAATATTTCTTGTGTACTTTGATGGGTTAGAAAAAGATTTATTTGAGACTCCTCACAAGTACAATTAGTTTTTAATTTTGAGAAAGAAAAATTATCGAAGCCTCGATGCTTACATTGTGATCATCATTAAATGTACTCGTGCATCACGATCTTTTGCTTCTTTAATAAATAGTCTACGTATTTAGTATTTAAGACCACTTCTAAATTAGTGAAATCAAGAGAACACTTTTGCTGAAGCCGATACTTTGTATCGATCTTAGTTGGAACGTCGGTGACGCTCTCGTTACTGTAATTTGCGGTGCTTTCTGTCGAGCATTCGTCCGAATTGTACTTATTTCGTTGTATGTAATAAAAACAAAGATTTAAAAACTTCGACTCCTCCCTGTAAATTGGATTGTTGTCGTGGTAAAACGGATTTTCAATCGCCGCGTCGACGTCGAAGTTTTTAACGTTGTGCGTGAACAATTTGATAAAAAGAAGGATCGCAGTTTTATCAGTAACTAGTTTTGATCGATCGAACATTACTTCGTCCAATAACGATTGGTACATGCACTCGTCGTGTGCGATCTCGTGTAAAAGCTGCGTCCTCAGACTCTCCACAATAGATTCGCGTACCTCTGAAATTTCGTCCTTCAACAAAATCAGACAACAGCATAGAATTGTTAGTTTATTCTCGTTTGTTAGTTCTGCAAAGCGACGCATCGAGAACTGTATAAATTCCAGCGCTGTTTGTCTCTTGTACTCTTCTTCGTGAATACATAATTTCAAAGCATGAGATAGTATCTGATTTATAATTGCACTGCTTTCGGAATACATTAATGTCAGCACAGTCTTCAAGCGCCATAGTTTAAAATTTCTTGTACTTCCTTCTCGTTGAAAAGGTAATACATTCTTCACAGACTTTTTCACGTCTAAATTGTTGATGTCTTGCAATGATAATTCTTGTAAAGTATTCAGAGCATAATTCAGCATTGTGTTCAAGCGCAGTTCATTACCATCGTGTTCGTTTAATAGTAAACATTTCAGAACAATGTTCAGAACTGGCATAGAATTCCCTACATTATTTAAGAAAGAAGTGCATTGATCGATGCTGTGGGAGGATAAAATTTTGTATAAAGTGCCAGTGTCGATGTGGTTTGTTCTTCTAATATAATCAGCGTACAATTTCATGGAATAATCGATAAACTGAAAAAAGCCTGGCTTCGTCCTCTCCGAAGAGAATACAGAAATATTTCGGTCGAAAAGAAATATATCCATAGCATTCATTTGATCCGAAACAGACGTAGCTAATTGTAAACGCAACGTCTCTAATACATAAGAAATTTCACTTTCCTCTTCGGGTGTGTTGCCCCAAATTTCTAATATCTCTTGCAATCGTAACAATTCTGTGCAGTTTTCATGACTATTCGCACATTGTACAACATTCGACTTCAAACTTAGATGTTCAACTTCAACCGATAGCTTTTCTTTCAGATATTTTATTGTCAATAAATAGCCATGGATCAAATTAGCATTGTTGCTCGAAGCAACAAGCTGCTTGAACTCTGTAATCTCAAACTCGATACTCGAGAAGGCTGTCAAAGCTGCGTAAGCCTTTGCAACCAGAAGTCTGACATACCAAACAGGATTTTTAAACAATTTCCGCAAACAATTCTTAATCTTCGCTACAAATTCTACAGAGGAGTAATTGATCAAGTAGCAATTACTATTTGTGAACTTGGAGAGAAGTATGAGAATGTGTACGATATTCGAGTGTAAGTACAGCTCGGTAGAGAAATCCGTGAAAGTCTCAGAAAATTTGCGGAGTTCCATCGTAACGTATTTCGCGAGCACAGGGTAATGTGTAGAAAAATGATTGATGGGATAACCAGTTCCAAAGTCCAGAGTTTCCCCGTAACTTTGACCCACCAATCTTGGAACTATTGCGCCAAACAGCTGAAGGCTCGCATTTCTGAAATATGTAAACAGCTATAGTCAATGTTGCCTTCGGGAAGACCTTACGCATTACCTAATGGTCCATACGTCAGACTCCAAGAACCGAAAACAAGTCAACGTAATCCTCTCCATGTACAGAGTCAGCTGTGCGTGTATTTCCTTGTCGGCCACCAACGCACAAAGAAAATGCAGACGTCTAGCCCAAGGAGAATCGTGCTGGGATTCTACGTTCTTCGAAGAAGCATCGCAGAAATTATCTAGCAACTGTAGCAATTTCTGCAGCGCAAAGTGCAAGAGAGGTCGGTCTCTTCGATTGTCGCTGACAACGATTCTGTGGAACATTATTGACAATCCTGCACTCCTTCTGGTAATGTTCAGAGAGTGCATAGCGTTGTCCTCCAGGATATGCAACACATGCGTCTTCGTAAAGTTGTAATATTTCTCTTGGTTGCATAAACACCTATAATTTTTTCATTATTCGGAATTACATAGCTTGAACGATTGTTCAGCTTAATTTATACCTTGTTAGACGACCTATTGCTGCACCCGCAGCTTCTACTACACCCTTGTGCCTGCATCTGAGTAATACGGTCACGATAATGTTGACAGAACACTTCACAGTTTCCTCCGTGCACATTCGGATTCCTATTTCAGAGGCTATTTCGCAAGAGACCTAGAAATGTGCATTTTATTGTTGTATTCAATTAGCTCTAGAGGTTTACGGGACGCGTTCTAATATTTTTCATTTACGATTTAATTTGGATAGACGCACATTCTCGTTATTTTTATAAAACATTATATCTATCTGATTGCGGCAAATAGACGTACCTTTAGAGACATCCAAATGCAGGAAATAAGGACCTGGTGTGTCGGAGTTAAAGACAGTTCGTCAAAATCAGTGTTATCGATTTCACTGTTTTTAATCACTGCGTCAATCGCCAATCCCATTTCCGCAAAAGAAGATGAATATTCTACAAGTTCAATTCCAAATTAGTTACACCTTCGCTTTTCTATATATTTAATTATAAACCTGAGATTTCTCTTTTTTATTCGGACCTGTGTTTTCAGACTTCTGAGAGAGTATGGACAGAAAGAAGTTAGTAGTATCCTTCAACATAGACAACATTCTCTCGACAAATTCTAGAGTTAAACGATCCTGTTCCGGACCATTTTGAAAGGCAATATTTAGTAAAGCGGTCAACACTCCGTAAAATGGTTTATTCTGAACGATTGCCTTCAGCACATCTTCTTTCATCTGTGTTAATTGACTCGCAGCTTCGTTAAATAAGAATTCTGAATAAGTTGAATAGTTACTAGAATTAATATATCCATCCAGAACATCCAAAGGTAGCCAGTTTGCTATAATTGTGAATAGAGCTGCTCCGCTTTCAATTTCATAAAACTTGTAGGAATTACAGTGCGCCGTTGCTACTCTGTACAGAACCTACAAACATAGTATGTATCAATAACTTTCCAGAAAAGAAAAAACATTTTTGAAATGATGCTCTTACTTGTTTCTCTGCATTCGTTAATAAATCTTTATCAAAGTAATCAAGAATAATAGAAGTTATCAGTTGTTTAATATCAAGCGCACAGTCTAACGTAAGTCTCAACAAATGAAATAAGCTTGTTTTATTTGTAAACTTCCAGTTGTCTGTTTCTACCAAATATTTCTTCAGCAGTAGAGTGCACGATGCATTTTCGATACCGCTAGATTTAGTCAGTGCGCTCGCAGTGGTGAAAGAAAGCATAGCTTTATATAAATTCAGACCAAGTATTTTTCGTTGATAACAAGATCCAATCTCAAAGCAGTCCAACAAAAATTCATGCAACCAATGTGTAATATCATACAGATCGTTTATACAATCCGGTTTACTATCGGCCATTTTTAACACATTCGCGTAAAATATTTTAAAATACTTGACAATTCCATCTCTCATGTACACCGATGTACTATTTGCATTGTGCCATAGGAAAGTTCTTATTGTAAAGAACCGATCTCTATTTTTATCGTATAACTTGTTCGCTCGATAACAATTTATAGCAAACCCATTCAATCTTACAATTTCCTTATCGTGATTTATGTAGCATTCAATGTTTGGTTCTTGCACGAGATCGATGCTCATTTCGCTGGCTAATCTCTGGAGATACGAGCGAATGAAATATCCATTAATGTCCCCTGCTACATCCCATAAGTATATTAGAATAGTTTTATATCTTTTTACAATTGGTTCTAGCCAATGTTTACAAAGTAATTGGAGAGCATTGTAATTTCCACTGAAAATTGTATATTCAATTTATTGTGTCAACTTTATTGTGTGGTCTACGATTAAACTCACCCTTTCGTACTTTCCCAATAATGAAAGAGGTAGCGAATTGTACAGCCGAAAGCTTTCTTCCACTCGTCATCGCTTAATTTCTTTGCAATGGCAATGTAAACTTTTGTACCTGCCGATCGCAAATTATACTTTGTCAGGCTAGTGGACAATGGAAGTAAAAATTCACGGGATGTCATCGCTTCGACATTATCCCAAACTTCGCAGATTTGAGCGAGAATGTCGTACTTAATCTCGTTTTGCCAAGAAATTTTATCGACACAATGTTTAAATATATAATTCAAGTAACCATTGTACTTCTTCTCCCAGATTCTCAGGTACATGTTAAAAATGGACACGGTATTCTGCTTGCTTATCTCATTGATTGCGTTACACCAATTTGAAAAAATAATTACCTCCAATCTAGTCTCTATTATTGACTCGCACGTGTCCCAGAAATCTGTACTCATGGTTCTGTGCAACCACAATTGCAATACTTTGTACGCAAAATAAGAATGTTTAGTGTACTTTAAACAGTGGTTATATGTAACATTGAACACTGGAGCGAAAACGTCGTTTGTATATATTTCTTTAGAGTTGACTTGTAAATAGCCGTAAGCGCTAATTAACTTAAACAGTTCAGGCTCGATAGTATCGTATTTATCATTCAAAAAGTATAGCTCGTTCGAACTAAAATTTAAAAAATTCTCAAGAGTATAATTTAAAAAAGCTGAAGTAGGATCCATAGACAGTAAAGCAAAAAATGTGTGAGTAGCTATTAGAGTTCGTTCTCTTTTTATTTTTACGTTTGGAATAAAGATTTGTATAATATATCTGAGCACTGGTTGCCATTGCTTCAGATTCTCGTCGTTCCATAATTGTTTATGCGACGAGGCATAGTTGATTAATTTCTGGAAATAAATAAAAATGTTTTATAAAAATAATAGGAGATCATTATTACAAGCGGAAAGCTATTTTACAAGAAAATACTGACTCTGAATATTATGATATCCTCTTTACATAATTGTAGTTCTTTAATTAATCGAGACGGTTCCATATTTTTTTATTGTAATGCGCTTTATATTTTACTTTATTGCTTACGCTCCCTTTCATCTAATCATACTAATGAGTACTTGCTGATTGCAAATCAGTTGCCGCTGTCGTAGCGGTTTGCGCAGATGAACCAACTTGTCCAGTACTGTTTCTATCATTGTTACATATTCTGTAATCAACAAACAATTTATTCTTTTAATATATGATTTTGAAATGATAACGAAACTAATTATAATGTAATTAATTCCTGCAAAGCCAGATACAATGGAAAACAGTTAAAAAAATGATTAATCGTTGCTTTAAGTGCAAATAAGCTGATTATTTTGCAGTCATTAAATCAGTCTATCATCGAAAACTTTCCATGTCAAACAGTCCGAGAACAAAAAACCAAAAATATTTCTAATAAAATGGATTAAGGAGTTTCATACAATATAATAAAACAGTTTTGTGTTATTTTGTAGCATTTGTTTTATTACAATAACAAAAATAAGTAAACTTAACGCGAGAACAGCTTCAGTATTAGTTCAAATTAACTTATAAATTACGATCACTAAATTAGCTTTGAGCTGGCATTGACTCTTCAGGCACATACCCCCCTTGCTCTATTTGCTCTTTGAATTTTATGAACTCTCGTTTACGATCAAAGTGTTTTACCTAGTGAAAAGTGGTGAGAATGAAGATTTCATTAAGGAATTTCAACAATTGTGTATCTACTACGAAAGTAGAAAGTATGTTCTACTCAGATACTCTTTGATGCTTTCTTTTTTCTGTTATATTTTATAAGAAAAAGACTCGTGCAATGTTTAAAAACTTACCCATATATGAGAGCAAAACTTTTCGTACTCATCTCTGAATTTTTTACATTCCGTTTCTGTTTTACCGTTGTCCAGACATTTCCAATACTCGTCTCTGCAATTCCAGCACTTGGCACGCGTTTCTTTGCTTGGGAAAGACATTCTAAAAGAAGTTGCCCTTAGTATTAGTAGTTTTGTATTTTTAGAAATATAAATAAATACTCCCGTAAATAAACAAGAAACACTAAATGCAAAGTAGAAATGGATGATGCGTATACTTACCTAAATATCTAAATATACCGATCGTTTGTG
The DNA here is from genome assembly GCA_028455765.1 of Lasioglossum oenotherae. NCBI lineage: Eukaryota > Metazoa > Arthropoda > Insecta > Hymenoptera > Halictidae > Lasioglossum > Lasioglossum oenotherae. The sequence continues at coordinate 7,126,909 of CM052300.1, read as the reverse complement.
ACAGAAAGTCTGTAGTAAATGTATAAATTTTCACTGATGAAATCAAGATGATTTATAAGCACTTATTTTTATAGAATCGAAAATAAGATCCCGGAAAAACTGTTACATAATCTTCAGTAGCGTTGTGTTGTTTAAATACATATAAGAACGATTGAAAAACTAAATAAAAGTAAATGTTTTTAAAGAATAGTTATACAGACTAAACAACTTTTGGAAACCTATCTGACGAGTACAATGATTTTCAATCATTTATTCGTGAAACATCAATTATTTATGTATGTCTTAAATTTGAATAGGTTAATCGTACGAACGTAAAAAATTCGTACACTTTGCAATAAGTAGATTTTAACAACATAAATAATACATTTAGATTTAAGTACGATACGATTTGCTCTTGATAAACTTATATTCAACAAATATATGCACATATTTACTTACATTGTATAAACTATAAATATATCGCAAAAGGAACTCGAAGTGAATTATCTTGCTTATTTCTTTCGCGAAAGGAAGCCTATGAAAATAAATACAATTTCATAGAATATTTACAGCTCTTATATATACTTATATCTGTAATAAATAAAAATAATTAAGCATTATAATTTATCTAATTAAAATAATTCAAATGATCTTGAGTGTTATTTTAAATTATAATATTATTTTCTCACATATGTGCATACAAACAGGTTATTTATACTAAAGTTTTATTTAGAAATATGGATTATTGATAAAAAGAAGAATTACAATGATTCTGTAATTGCAATAACATAAAAATTATAAATATCGTTTTTATTGTTTATCATCGATTGGTTAAATTGAATCGAGCCGGGTTTGACGTTACCAACATACGAATAACAAACAATTTTAAACAATTGCATAATGGCAAAAGAAGAAAACCTGTAGAATGTGATAAATTTTTATATTTTATTATGTACAAATACATTCATCTTGACATGTTTCAGATATAATATAATATATAACAATTATCAGATTCATGTTGCGACATCTCATTTTATTTATTTATTTAAAAATTCCGATATCTCTTTTGTAAAAGTAACAAAACACGTGTGAAATTTTATACAACCTGGAAAGAGGTAGTTCTTAGAAACAAATGTAGCAATACAAACAAATGTTATGCTTTACAATAGGAATATTTCAGTTGCATTATTGTTAATTATATCGTACTTTGTAAATATTTCAGACTATTGTTCCTATGCAATGTAGATTATAACTAGAACTATGACGATGCATGTGAATACCATTCCACCGACTAAAACAAAACCATCCTGTCTGGCTCTTCGTTCGATTAGCCTCATTACAGTGTTAGATAGGCCCAATGTGTTCCCAATGTCTATTAATCGTTTATGAGCACCTTTTAACGTTATCCTTTGAGATCTCAAATTGTCCAAGATACTGCTTCCGCTTTGAAGGAGATCGTCCATCCCATAGATAGCGTTTCGTAAACCACTATTATGTTGAACATTGTGGTCGATCATAATATCAACATGATCATTTGCGGTAAAGGTAGTGGCCAATAATGCCTCTCTCTCAGCCTCTTCCCTTTGCTGTCTGAATATTTTATTTCGCCATGAATTCAAAGCTGCCAACAAGTGACGACTGTCATATTTCAATTGATCAACTCGCATCTTGGCATTTTGTCTCTGATATATGGGACCTTTCAGGCATAGTACGTCTAATCTTTCACAATTGCTAAAAAAGATAAATACATATTAGAATAGTATAAATATTGACGTTGCATTAAAGTTATTTCATTGAATAAAAATTAATTTATGTCTGAGCGATGTAAAGTTCCATGTAACCAGTTACATGGAAAGTAGAGTGCGAGTAAATGGTGGTTAAAAATGAAATTGAAATAAAGAGGAAAAACAAATAATATAAAAGAAAGATAGTTAAAACTACCTGTTGATAAGATTTATTTTCGATTCTATAGTGTTCTCGATTTCACGAATGTCCAGGTTAGGCGTTTTCTTCTCGAGCTCTGAGAAAAGGTGTTGAGTCTCTTGGACCAATTTGTTTGTTTGATGATACAATGTTTCCATATTGTTTAATAATTCTTTCCATACAATTGCAACGTTTGAGAAACTTGTGACGTGTACAAACAGTGTTATCAGAGCGAGCTCCTATTTACATATGTAGAACAGTGGTTATCAAAGTCTTCTCGTGTCGATGCACTTATAGTTCTTTACAATAAACAAGATTAGCAGCCGTGAAAACATACGGAGCATACGAAAGTCATTAAATATTTGTACAACACAATTTTACGGGAATAAAATACGTTCCTCGCGCAAACCTATTCGATGAATCGTAAAGTCGCACTTCTTATTCCCAATTCCCATTGATTGAAGAGAAACTACTGACATCTTTGTATTTCTTAGCGTATACAGAATATCCTGTGGTAACAAAACTAAACAAAGTTCAGGCTGTCTAAATAAATTTTCGCTCTGCCATTTTATTCTTTCTAAATACAAAACACGATGTTTGTCATTTACACAATCGCGTCTTCGATGATGTTTCATTCGTAACAATGAAAGCTACCAAGCACGACTAAACAACTGGAGAAAATTCGCGAGTTGTTGATACCGGGGAAGATTATTTAGTGAACTTGAAATATGGATATCGGTGAATTACTGTCGTACAAAGTACGTTCTCCGTGCATCAGATACATGTAGAAGTTGGCTGTTTGTTGAAACAGTTCGTTGTAGCCTAACTAACCTCACAAAGTTGTTTTTCACAGCCGCCGAATACACCGAAGAGGCCGGTGGCGGGTGAAGAGGATGACGAAGATGAATGGGAAAATGCTAAGAAACCAAAACGGGTGATTAAAACCCCGTATCACCCGCGTCAGAGACAGACCAGGGAAATTGAAGTGACTCCAGTCAGAAGTAGCGAACCACCTACGCCTATTAGAGCTGCTTTACCTTCGCCAGCGAATGATGTAGTCGAACCACAATTGACAGAGAAGGAGAAGCAGGATATTCTGAAGTACGTGGAAACCGAGGCCCCAGAAGTGGAAGCGTTGGATGAAGCGACGCTCAAAAGGATGGTGCTTTTGTTCGAGAAAAGGGCCCTGAGGAACCAAGAGATGAGGGTGAAGTTCCCAGATCAACCGGAAAAGTACATTAACTTCAATGTTGTATAACAGGGAGTTCCAAATTGTAGGTGGAACTTGTACCTAGTAGTGGGAAGAGTTGGGATCTTGGAGGAGAACCAGTTGGAACTCCCTATTGTATAAGATATTGTCACCAATTGTAAATTTCAGAAATTTATACTACATTTGTTTTCACAGATTCATGGAATCCGAAGTTGAACTTCACGAAACTCTCCAAGAACTTCACGTCGTCGCTACTAACCCAGATCTCTATCCGTTAATGGTAGAATTAGGCGCTGTACCTTCTTTGCTCGAATTATTATCTCACGAGAACACAGACATAGCAGTTGGCGTTGTTGATCTTTTGCAAGAGTTAACGGACGTAGATATTTTACACGAAAGCCAAGAGGGAGCTGATACGTTGATCGACGCATTGTTAGAGCAACAAGTTTGTGCTCTTCTTGTACAGAATTTGGAGAGATTGGATGAGTCTGTGAAGGAAGAGAGCGATGGGGTTTATAACACATTAGGTAATTTAATTATAGTTGTATTACCTTTTAGAATCTTAATAAGAGAATTTAATGTGCCTGTTTTTCAGCTATCTTCGAGAACCTTTTGGAATTCAGACCTGATCTGTGCGCCGACGCAGGAAAACAAGGATTGATGCAGTGGCTATTGCGGAGGATTAAAGCAAAAGCACCGTTCGATGCCAACAAACTTTATGCCAGTGAACTTCTGTCTATTCTATTGCAGAGCACACCGGAGAATAGACTTCTCCTTGGTGAACTTGATGGAATTGATGTTCTACTGCAACAATTGGCGGTACATGGACAGCTTTCATTTTACGATTGATTTAATAGACCGAAAATAATACATTGATATTTTGAAATTCTTTTAATCTTCCTGCTATTCTAAACTGCGTCTATTCAAGTTTCGTAAATGCATAAAATCTATGCAGTCTAGTTATTAATCTATATTATTTTTAGTATTATAAAAGACACGATCCCCAAACAGCTGAAGAACAAGAGATGATGGAGAATTTGTTCAATGTATTGTGTTCGTGTCTGATGGCAACAGTGAACAGAGATCGATTTTTAAGAGGAGAGGGATTACAGCTTATGAATTTAATGTTGAGGGAGAAAAAAATGTCCAGAAATGGATCTCTTAAAGTAAATTTTTATTTGAATAGAACAGTATTTACACTTGAATTATAAGAAAAAAATCTATATATTAACATTATGCATTAGGTACTAGATCACGCGATGAATGGTCCAGATGGAAGAGATAACTGTAGTAAATTTGTCGATATCCTCGGATTGAGGACTATATTCCCATTGTTCATGAAAACACCAACGAAAAACAGAAAGAAGATGCTTACAGCTGAAGAACACGAGGGTAACTGAAATAAAGGATGTACATTTTCTTCAACGAATCTCTAAGTCGGTCACTAAACACTTTTTTTTTAAATTGCAGAACATGTAGTGTCGATTATTGCGAGTATGTTGAGAAACTGTAAAGGTCAACAGCGTCAGAGATTATTGAGTAAATTTACTGAAAACGATTACGAGAAGGTAGATCGATTAATGGAGCTTCATTTCAAGTACCTGGAGAAGGTAGAAGAGGTTGAGAAAAACACAAAGGTGTGAATTTACTCTTTAGTAAACTCATTACGGATTGCATTATCGTGGCTATTTTCAATACAAAAATTACTTAAAATCTTTAGGAGGACGAAGACGAAGAGGAATCGTATCTGAGAAGACTGGATGGTGGACTGTTCATTTTACAATTAGTAGATTACGTATTGTTAGAAGCTTGTACCGGTTGTCCGCCTGCGGTGAAACAAAGAGTCACGCGAATTTTAGCGCAGAGAAGAGCTTCCCTCAAAACTATTAGGCATATCATGAGAGGTAAAACCCACGGCTAGAATATTTTCTACATGTATCTAGACATTTATAAGGATAAATTACATAAAACCTTTTTCTTTTCATCAGAATACGCTGGAAATCTTGGGGATGCCGGCGACTCTGAATGGCGAGAGGCGGAACAACAACACATATTGCAATTAATTGACAAGTTTTGATGTACACTCCTTAACGAAGAATTACAAAATGCAGATCTCGTCGGTGTATTTGAATCGTTATGCTTCATCAGCGTTTAATACACGATTAAGATTCGTTATACGAAAAACGTTCTTCTTTTCATACATAGTAAGAGAGCAAGTTTGAAAGAGAATTTAAACGCGTGTGTCTGTTATTAAACAATGAATTTTTTTTTCCTTTCATGCACAAGCAATCGTTTGAATTGCGCGGCACATAGATCGATTCGTCGCTGCTTTTTCGCGATAGAATGTTGCATCGAAATCGGTTCGCGTCGGGTCGAATTATCAAAAAAATTCATAATTGATTGAATTTTTTTTATCGGTGTAGTGTACAAACGCCCATTGATGAAATATTTCGAAACAATATCGTAGACGTACGGTGATAAAATGGGTGAGAACAAAGTAGCGGTAACAAGCTGTCATGTCAATGCTGGTCAAGTTAACCGCGTGCTTCAACCGCGTTATCTGTCCATACGAGTCGGAGGACACCGTTTATAATTTGCAAAATTACTACGGCGAGATACTACTATCGGATTATTTATGGAGAACCTGTTACCATCGCAAACGATTCGGCCTATACGAAAAATTCGTCATCAGCAGCGGCTACGTGAAATACTATCACAAGTGCAACGACCGCGGGGATGCGTTTCATTATCAACGATATTTCTCCCATTTGAAATTCATTTTATGCCAGGTAAGTAGAAATTCATTTCAACACATGGCGTATTCAAGCAAAATATAAAAAAAACATTTCAATCAACGAATCTGGAATGCTCGTATGATATCAGAAATAGGGACCTTTCTTGTTATCTACCCACTCGACCCCCACGTGGACACTGTCGGGTTAATAGGTGAATTTGATTTGACAAAGGTTGAATTCAACTTGCAAAATATTGTGAATTTGGTGTGCAAACTCCATAGATTCTTTCTATTTAATTCGTGGTACATTTACTATTTAAGGAAAATAAATGAACAAAAATGTCGGCAGTAAAAGTAATAGCAACAAGTTTAAAATCTTTGTAGGAAATTTTAGAAATAATGTTTAGTTATACAGTAAATATTCGATGGTATAGTACCTCGTCGGTGGAGAGACACTATTGTTTTGTGCTTCAAAGGAGCGCAGCAAAAAATAGCGTACCGATGAGAGCGCTTCGTGCAATAAATGAAATTTGTTTGTTTTTACGATTGGTTTAGTAGTGGTTCACACCGATACACCCGACCCGGAATCAAATTACGCGGTGTTCATAGAATATTTACTGTAGATGGGTAGATAACAGAAAAGATAGTTACCCTGTTCAGTGTAGATGGCGCGAGATGTATATTTTTCTCGACGCGGCGTCTCGGTTTCTATGGCGACGGAGTATAGGAAAGCGGGAGAAGCCCGATCTACTCGGGAGAAGAGTTCGTAGAGCGCTGTGTTCTGTTATGGTTCTGATAAGTGGGGAGGGGGGTCAATGTTCGGCGAACGATCGATCGGGATTGGCTTATCCATTGGAGCCTCGGCCAATCGGAGCGCGCGCTGCGCCCTTGCGCGAAAGTTTGCCGCACGAGAGATGCCACTGATGCCAGTTTGCTGGTGCAAGCTTTAGAGGCGCGGTTGTTGGCTGTGTCAGCCGGTTCGCGCTTACATAGTGTTTTTGCCTCGCCGTTTTTTCGTTGCTCGTGAACCAAAGACAGTCGTCGGGAACGTGTCAACAGGAACGGAGAGATCCGTGCGTGCCGCGTGTGCTCGTTTGTTGTGCTCTATCAACCTGTGTCGAAGAGATCCGCTGGAAAACTCGAGGAGGACTGCGCCGAAGGAGCTCGAATCGCGCGGAGCACCAACCACGGTATGTCACCTGTCACTTTCATCCCCTATCTCGTGATTAATTCGCGGATGTTATTGATTGGTATCGTGCTCTGGATCGGTATGTGCGTGCGTGCGTGCGTACAGACGTCCGCACGAAATGTCGTAGCTCTTCCTTGTCGAAATCCACGGTAAAGGAAAATGGAGTACATTGGGGTAGTTTTTTCGGCACCTTTGACGTTTTACGTTCGACCAACGAGAAACATAACCACACTACGGTGTGTGCCACATACTCTCGTCGCCTAATTTATTATACTCTTTTAACCCTTATCCAGGTGCCCGGGTACCCATTTATGTACTGTACTTCTTTCGACAACTTATCGACAGAAAGCGGATCTTTATGCATTTATGAAGAAATTGGTTGGATGAAGTATAAAATAGTAAAAGATTGAAGAAACTCAGGGATGTCGTAACATTGCTTTAAACACTAGATTTACGCAGGTCTAGAAATAACTATTTCACATTATTTTGTAAACATAACAAGAATCTGTCATTCATTTTTCCAATAGTATACAATATCCCAAATAATAATCGCAAATTAAGAATATTAGAACGTAAACCTTAATGTAACAAAGTCGTTAAGGGATGAAATCAAGTTTTATGTTATTCCTGCTTCCCACAATCAATGCGAAACATTTTTACTTCGCATAAAGATCCGCTGTCTACTTACGAATGTTCCTCTAAAAATATCACAAAATTTCTCTGAACGTTTAATATATTAATTTACAGCCTTAAAATGAGAATTTCTGCAAATATGTGAGACACAACAGGTTTTAAACAATTTACATATTTTGGTTGGCTACAAAAGGGTTAATCAGCGTTATTAACGCTCGATGAAATTCAAGTGCAGCACTATTTTCCTGGGACTAGTTGAAGAATTCTCGGCGAACTCCAGCTGGCACCGTCTATAATTAGTTTCGTATGGAAATTTATGGTAGGCGATTATTGCTATTGATTTGAATACAGTGTCGGGTATCAAGGCTCGTACAACGTGGTTTGACCAGTTTCCCGACGAAAGAATGTTCCTATTCGCAGGGAAACGTGTTGCTCGTGCCGGATACCGAAAATAACTATGGCACGGTCCGTTTTAGCGCGAACGGTTACCCCGGATTAGTGCGAGTCTGCTCTAGAACAATCTTTTTCCTTGTTTCCCTCGACGATACTCTTCGTCGAAACGATAGCAATCGTAATACAACACGTTCATTACAGATTCATTTACCAAACATAGATGTTTAATAGTAAACAATATCGTACAACAAAGTCATCTTTCGATTGGAGATGTTCTCCTGGTAAAAATGAGTATAAACACGCCACCAATCGGACGACGGTGAGGCGTCCTTGGTTTACCGAGAAATGTCTCGACGGTAAACCGATCTCGTTGTTGTCATCGGAATTCTACCATGTTTTGGCTCATTTTAATCCGGAGAACATCACGAATTAATTGATGGTACTCTTGCAGCGATAGAACAAGTTCAAGTAATTGTTATTGTATTTTAGAGGGTAATTCGCGTATCTCGGAGAAGTGGAACTGCCCTTGGCGATGGCAGAACGTCAGTTCTGATCTTGTACTATTACGGGCCGTGATCAGTGTTGGGCAAATTTTATTTTAAATAATAAATAAACGTGTGATTTTAATTGCAAATAATAACTAAACTTTTAATTAAATAAAAGTAATTTAAATAATTCCGAAAGTGATCTATTTATTATTTCTTATTTGCAAATGAGAGATTATTTATTATTTGGATCGAGGTGGAAATCAAATATATAAATAGTTTCTGGTCTTCTCTTGTTTCTTGTATTTTGTATTATACAGTGAACACGTGCGCGTTTTTTGTCTGCTATAGCAACCTTTTCAGGTATACCGCCAGTGGTCGGGCCCGTCCGGAGGGGTCTAGCTGCCTATAAAAAAATACAATTTGATTTATTATTTGTCAATACAAATAATAATTGAAATTGTATGTCTAAATAACAATTAATTTTATTATTTTAAATAATTCATTTAGACTTGCTCAAATAATAAATCATTATTTTTGCTTTTTATTTGAATATCCAAATAACAAATGACGTGTTATTTAAATTTCTATTTAAATGATTATTTATTTAAATAAATTTATTTATTCCCCAACACTGGCCATGGCATTATTTAGTTCAAGGTGACATTCGCGTTTAACTATTTGCACCCGAATGGCGACTCGGAGGCGACAGTAAAAATTGTCATATCATTATTCAAAAAACAGTTTTAATATTATTAAATTCGTCTGTATTTTATAAATTGCAAAAAGTTCGACTGTTACATGAGAAAACAGGTTCAATTCAATGTGTACAATATAAAAATTCGTCTATATTCTATAAATTGCAGAAAGCTCGATTATTATTTGAGAAAACAGGTGCAATTCGATGTGCACAATCTAAAAAAGATTACATGGAATAAAACTGATCCGGGTTGAAAGAAATGTCTTGATTTTCGAATGAAACTTGCATCGAGTCGAAAGGGTTAAAACGCGAGCGAGAACGACGTCGATCTTCTTCACCGCGGAAGTGATACGATCGCGTTCTCGTTCGGGAATCGATTCTATCTTTTTTTCGTATACACGTTCGATGTCGCGACCGTGTGATTAGAGTCGGTCTAAAATTAGATCGTCTCGTATTTATCCGAGTGGCGCGTTCTCGTGCGATTGTAATCGCCGCACTCTCCGGTTCCGCATATAATTTCGAGCGACTGCGAGTTGGACGAGCGCTTTTCGAGTTACAATTGACGCACATATTGACGGGGATGCTGTGCCCAAACATACCCCAAAACAGCGGTTCTCGATTTACTTCTATCATTCCCCCTGTGATTGGGGATGTTGACTATTTTTCGAAGTTTAACCCGCTGCACTACGATGTACATATTTTACGGTTCCCAGTAATGGGAATTACGGTAATTTTCTACAAAAGGAGAAAATTTGTATCTGTTGTATGCATATATCGCTGCTCCGGAAGGATAATGACTAGACTGCGGATCTTCATGCAAAATAAAAATTTTCTTCATCAATTATAAGATGCGGGCACCATATAAAAATTTCTTCCTATCTTTAACAATTATAATAAATTGAATGTAACATATGGATGTTCTTAAATCGTCTTAATGTTTTTACTGTTTTAAATTACATCCACCCATTTTTGTCATAAATGCATAAAATCCGCTGTCTAATAATGACACAACTGCAAAAATTGAAATTTTACAGAACAAGCAAAAGAAAAATAATTCCAATTTGTCTTAATGGAATGGCCTATAGATTCGGTTTAATTCTTCTATAAGAGTAGTTTATAGACACATTGTTGGTTATTTTAACGCAACTTTTAAGTTATTTCAATTTGTAAAATAATAAATACCAGCCTCACAGTAACCAGTACCATGTAAATACGTCATTGTTCTTCTGAAAATGCGTCATTATTCTTCCGGAGCAGCGATATGTTCTCCAATAGCTGTACACTAACAAAACCAAATTATGTAGAATATGATTTCGATTTAAAGGAAATTAATAGCATACAAATTTATTAGACTCCGTTGTGTATTCGTGTATTCGTCCAACACGATATTGTAGGGCAAGGGGTTGAGCTATTAACCCTTTGCACTCGGAGCTACTTTTCAAGTTAAAGTTAACAGGTTTTTCGGAGTTGTTACTGCGGAGAAGTTTCGAATTCCGGTTGTAGAATTTCCGAATCGTTTCGGAATCGTCTACGCGATGAATAATTCATTTTTTACAGCAAACTCCGAAGCGCTTTCAGAAGTTTAACGTATTAATCAGAGCTCCAAGTATTATTGTGGAAAATATGGTAATCCTTGTTGTAGTATGCAGAATTTCTCGGTTGCTTTTATGAGGGACGACCCGTTGACCAGGCAACCGTTTCTAATTGCCCACGTACATAATGAATAATTTAGTTTTTTATTCTAAACCGTTCTATCTCGACGCATTCGCCTGACTGCGACGCGACGGGGTCGACATAAGGTTTCTCCGTGTGTAACGCCAGCTGAGAGGCGTCTCTTTACAGTGCAAAGCCAATTTTGCAATTCCGTACCCACGTCTACGGTGACGTAACACAGTCCCTTCCAATTTGTTGTTACATATACGTGTCCCGTTACCGGTTTAATGCCTGTCACGTGGCCGGAAGGATCAAGAAAATTTGCTACCGCTTTTCCTAAAGCGGTATCATTTTGTTTTACAAATGATTTCGCTGATGGAACGATACGCTTCGAATTTCTAAGTTATTTATGCGTATAATTAGCTCCAGGAAGCGGAGCGATAGCGCTCGCGTAAGGTTGTTTCTCGATTTGCGTTGCATAATTCACTGATTGCATTATCTCTTCTCGCTCATTATGCAAGCGATATTCTACCGAGATTCGGCAGAGTAGTTTTTTCACTGTTTTATTAGAGGACACTGTCTTTTCAATTTTGTGAATTTTTACAATTCCTAGCGGTACGGAAATGCGCGCAGTCGATCAAGAGTACATACGCGAATCCGTGATAAAGTAATCGGTTTTCCTCGGGGAAATAAACGGTTCGACGTCGAGATAACTGGTTCTAATTTAATTCGCCGCTTCCAGCGCGATGATATCGGCGCTTCAGTTATCGAAAGTCGTTTCGGTCCTCTGTGTCGACGCTGCTCAGATCCGTCGTTGCAAAAAACCGTGGCCACACCGACGGTTGCCAAAGTTTTTCGAACGCTGCGCTCACGTTCGTTTATTAATTGATACAGAAGTGAAAACAACCAGTTGCGGTTCGTTCGAAAGACGAGTTCTGTTCACGCTTCGTTGTGTATTCATGGTTTTTGTTGGATGTTTTCATTCACCGCTGCACTCGTTATCCTGCTACATAACAGTACAGAGAGGACGGTTCTTGAGAACCGATGGCACTGAATGATCCTGCGCGACAATACTTTTCAAAAATTTTTCTTTTTAACCCTTAGCACTCGGATGGTCACTCTGTGAAAGAGAGAGAGGCGCCATTAAGAAATGCTGTACCATTATTTCACATATTGTTTACATTATTATTTATTTATCATAAACGGACCGAAGCCCTCTTACATAAATGTATACTACAATAGAAAACAATAAAGGACTGCTCGTATAATAAAATAGAAGGGACATGCACAAAAACTAATGGTACTGACTATATGGTATTATCCTATAATTCTGCGTAATTGTAATTCTGCATAATAAAGTCTACAATAATGCGATTTATTAGGATTAATTAATCCATAGGTAGATGTGGCTTTAAGGGTTTGAAAACCTGCTCGAGATCTCAAAGTACGAGGAGAGAGGGAAGGAGAGAGAGACAATCTATATGGTTATTAATTAAATTAAAAATAAAGCTCTGTGTGGTCGGATACTCTTCTGCGAGCAGACAATGTTTCAAATTAACAAGTATTTAATCGTTAACCGCAATTAACGACTCAACTAGGAGATGAATTTTTAATTACGATTAACGATTGAAGTAGAAATTTAGTCGTCAATCGTCGATTAAATTTTGGCCCAACTCTGGTATGAGTAGACTGCGGATTTCTATGCATTTATAGGAAAATTGACGAAATTGAAAATTGTAGGAAAATTTTGAAAATTGAAGATATCAATATATGATTTCTATTCTATTAAAATTATTAAAGGAAGAAAGAACATTCTCTGTTTGGTTTCTATTTCTTGCAATCGACGCAGACAATTTTTATTTTGCATAAAGATCCGCAGTCTAGTTATGAGGTATAACACCAATTTGGTAGAATGGAATTATTCTAGCCAGGAAGAAATGTTTAATTTTCTAATAGAAATAGCTCCGAGTGCAAAGGGTTGTGCAGCGAGTGTCACCCGAATTTTACCCAATTATTTTTCATCTGGATACATTTGTACCGGGTCGCTTTCGACACAGTTGCACGGCGAATTTGAAACAGTTCGGAAAGTTGCGTTAAGATCGTCGCTGACTAGAACGCCCCGCTGCCTGCCCGGCACCGCTCAACCGCTTCGAGTTGACGTCGCGCTGGTGCGTTATGCCGCGCCGGCCAGTAGTAAATTTCAGGTATATCTCAGTTTGGCATATTGATAATAACCGCAAGCGATTGCGAGAACGAACAGCGAGCCTTCGGACCGTTTACCTCAACGTACGGAAATCCAAAGTAACTAAATATGTAGATCTAGAACGTTCGATCGAGATTCTACAGAATCTTTTTCTGTAAAGAACAATTAAACATCTTTTATAATAACAGCACAATATTTGTTTGAAGTTGAAAAATGTGTTTTTTCTTAAAAATCATGTTTCTTTCAAAAACTGTGCGTGTAGGGGAAAAATTAAGGGCAGATTGTGCTGTAATCTACCACGGCGTTCTAGTGAGAGACGACCTTTATTTTCACCGTGAGTGCTGTTCGGCGCTGTTTCGTGGAGGGGATTGAAAAGGTGCAAAGCAAGACGAAGAATTCGTCCACGGACGAAAATTTGGCGGCGGGGCGTAGGCGGGTGGCGGAGGCTTTAATCCCTTCGCCGTGGTTTATTGATTCTCGTCGGCGCAGAATGCATGCCGGTGCATCACTATTAATGCAGCAGACGACGCGCGACCTTGAACGAGTAGGTCGCGAAATCTGAATAAAGGCCGGTCGCGCGGGTGGCGAAGCCCGCGGCGTTTTCGCGAGCGTAATCTTCGGGGCGAGTGTGCGTGCGCGCGGATTTCAGTTTGTTCCGCTCGTAAAACCGGCATTGTTTCGAGATCGTTCGAGTCCTGGGTCGTGTATCGGTGTCATTGACGGTCGACGACGCCTTTTACAGTCACCGCCGCGTCGATGCCAACGGACGGGGTAATACATATTTTTAAGAGCGCGCCAGAAAAGCAATCTCGGAGCCGATTAACACGGGCCGCGAGGCGTCTCTCGGCAACGCCGAGGAAGATCGTTAAACGGCTTTTGCTAATCGACGGGTTGCCGCCTCGTCCTCGCGCGCAGATTTTCGCGCGCGGTTCATCTGCGCGAATGACGCGTTGCGGATAAATTGAAATACTTATTTAAGGAGGATCCAATTAGGCTGCCGCCGCTGTTCGTTCGTTCCTGGACTCGCCGCACGGCCAGGTTTACGCCATTATCGATCAAACTGTCCCAGATTCGTGTACTCTTCGCTGCCCGAAGCGGCTCTGCGCGATGCTCTCCCGGCTTTTGCACGCCTATACCTCGCCCTTTCTCTGAGGAATTTGCATAATTCACGGGGGAATTATTTATCAATGTCGTTCTGGTATCTCCTCACCGAATTCGAGGCGTTCCTCTTCCTCGTTCACCGCTTGTTCCATGCAACGGACGAATATCGTCGGAGTTTGATCAGTTGATCGGATTGGGACTGATTATGGACTTGGTGGATGGATCAGAGCTACCCTCGTTATTTATTTATTCATTATTGGGACGAGGAAGTCGATCAACCGATTTAATATGAGATTTAATATGAGTATAAATTGGTAAGTTCATTATAAAATTTAAAATTGAGAGGGAATTTTAAATTAGAATATAAATTATTCAATTTATTATAGAATTTAAAGGGAGAAGTTAAAATTATAGTGTAAATTAGTGAATTTATTGTGAAATTTAAGGGAAAGAGAGAGATTTAATACGAGTATAAATGGGATCTCAGAGTATCAATGGGACACGTTCGGCGGAGTGTAAGGATTGTAGTAATTTTCTAATTGTAGAAAAGAATTTGAAAATTTAACCATTGAATTTGATTTTCACATCGGGCATGAACGTATGCGATCATGTAATAGATAGATCAAATTCTGCAGCCACTGTAACTCTTTGAAGAACTCTTTGCACTCGACTGTCTCGATCGGTGCCAATTATGTACCTGTGTACCAAGATCCAAGTGTAGATGTCTCTTTACCTTAACGCGAGAGCAATTCCGTAGCGTAAACGAGCCCCTCGATGTTTCCTCTTGATTATTATTAGCTCTGCGCTTTTGATAGTTGAATCGAACCTAAACGCCGCGCCGCCGGTTTTGAAGGTGTCGCAGATTTGCTCGGCGCTCGTCGACTCGACTAAATTACCGGTCCAAGTGTCCCGAAATCGGACAGATGACGAGGAATCTTCTCTGGCTTAGGTCTCCTCTCTTTTTTCTCTGTTGCACGGGTCGACCGCACTCTGTACCACTCTGTAAGCTGCTGAAAGCGTCGAGCGGACACTCGAGTCGCGAAAACGCTGAGCCAGCCTCTCGAGAAGACAGCGTTGCAAGCCTGGAACGTGCCTCGCCGCTTTCGCGAAGTTGTTTGCTAATTTTTAGGTCAGTCCGCGAGTCGAATCGGTCCGTTACGGATCGAGATCCACCACGATCCCTTATCACGGAAGATTCCGTGCGCGCGGTCCTCCGCAAGAATTCGAGATCCCCGGAACGCGCTAAATCCTTCACAATTTTCTAAGGCCCGCTTCGCACATCCGTTTTTCTAACGTACGGCGACCGTGCGGCAGAGTAGGGCTATAATCAACTAATATTTAAAAATGACTGATGGTCTTTTTGAATGTTAGACGGATGTATGCAGCGGACCCAAGTCGGCGCGCAGAAAAATTGCAACGTCCCTGAACGCTACAAACGAACCGAACTCTCTTCCTCGAAGGAATCCCATTTGATTCGTTGTTGCGTACAATTAATATTTCATATTCGTGCTGCTCGTAGGCACGAACAAAGTGCAACGTCGTCCTCGTTTACTTCTTTTTTAATTATTGCTTAATCTCGGCTGCAATTTTCGTGTCCTCGCGAGCGCGCGCGCGCGCGCGGGACGAAGAGAACGCCGCGCGTTTGCCGTAATGATCGCGAGAGCGGCCGCGAGCGGATTCCCAGCTCACAAAAATGCATCAACTGCACGCCGGATAACATTTTTTCGCCCGAGGGTGTCCCGGGCAACTCGATTTTAATAATTCATCCGACTGCGCGACTGCACTCGCGATTACGATAAGTAGAAACGGTCTGCGATGGGCGGACGCGTTTGCCGAGACCTACACTGGCGTCCATAAATATCCGGAATTCTTGACGAACTGCGTTTTAATGCCGTGGCGACGCAACTCTTTGCAACGAGGTAAAATTTTCAGGAAATGAAGTGAAATTACTCGTTAATCATTAGGTTTAGGGCTGATGAAGGTCAATACTTTTTTTTACTCAGAATTCCACATTCTTCCATATTTTGGTATAAAAAATATAGTATTCCATTTAAAAAAACAAAATCGACCTTCAAATCTACGAAATGCTTCCACCTGTAAAAAAAAATACACGAAATAATGTAGCCCTTCAGACCATGCAACTTCTGTATACAAAACGTTTTCGTGCATCGCATACTTTGGAAGTTATATAGTACAAAGTTTCATTGAAATTGGTTGGCGGATAAAAAAGCTATGGGCATTGTAAGATGTAAAAATCTTTGAATTTACGGTTTGCGATTCATTTAAATCGCAGATCCTTAAATTTGTTTTTTAATATTGCATTGTCATCCAGTTCTGAGCTATGTTTAAAGTTTCAAGTCTCTAGCTCATCGGGAAGTGGTTTAAAATTCGATTACAAGATTTGACGTATACAACGACAACTCGGCAAGCTAATATAAGCGTGGTAATAATAAAAATGTATTTCTTGTTCTGATCATTCTGGTATGTCGACGATAATGTAACAATGTTCTCACGTTCCCTTAACGTCTTTACAATTGAGTATTTCATCTTCTTCATTTTTGTAAGGAATCCCTCAGTCATTTTCGATCCGTTAACCCCGATTATTCTTGATCTTTCTGCTGTTTGGATTCCCTGTGGAAGTCGCATCGTTGCATAGGGGTCGTTGCATCATTATGTTCAATCTCCCGGCGGCTGTTACGCGCGTCTTCGACGTAACTGTTTCCCCGGTTTTGCAATAATCGCGCATGACATTAATCATACGGCCGCGGCCGGCTCGCTGCAAGCATCGAGGCACGCCGCTGTGGGCAGAGCATGAGCTGAGAACAACGGCGATTTGCATGCACGCAGTCATCGATTATGTCATCGTCCGGGGTGCTCCTCGGCAATCGGACAGCTTTGTTCTTTGCACGGGGCGCATCCTCTTAACTGAAACAAATGCACGCAGTAGCCACTCGAGTACGACAGAGTTGGTTACATTTCTTGGACACTGAAGGATTTGTTACTGTGCTCAGGATTTATTTAAATTAATGCTTAGATACGTAGTTCGTTTCCGTACGCTCGTATATTTCGAATTCTAATCCGCAGTGATGGATAGCAATTGGTACATGGCTCTGTTTCGTCCGCAATAATATTGGGTTGGCGAGAAAGTAATTCCAGTATTTTAAGGTGAAATAGAACCGAATTTCTTTATTCAAGCGATGGTCTTTAATCAATAAAATATATTTTTTTAAATATTATTTATAAATTTATAAAATATTTATATTTTCTTTATTTCTTTATGAACTCTTTATAATAAAATATTTATCATTCTCGGCAAAAGATTATCGAACAAAAGGGAAAATATCTTATTCGTTAATGCTCATTGCTTGAATACAAAAATTCGGCTTTAAAACAACTTAAAATATCGAAATTACTTTCTTGCCAATATTCTACCCAATATGTACAAAATGTTATCGATTTTATTTTTTAATATTTTCTTGTGTTGTATTAGGTTTTAAAGGCCAGCAATCTTTTCTTTTTGTATTCGGAACACATCGTTCTTCCGTAAAATGCTTACGCATATTATTATTTCATGATAAATTAGAAATACAGGGTTCCCGCGATTGTTGTGACTTTCGGGTATGCGGATGATGACTTTTTTTAATCCCCATTACACTAGGGGGTCCCCCCTGCGGCGGTCGATCACGCTACAAAGAAATTAAGGTGTTAGGGTGTTTAAATTTTATGATACTCGATGCATCATTCGCAGGTATGGAATAGCGTTAGTATAATACAACAATTTCCCGCTTAGCACCGTTGTTTACCTAGAATGGTCGTTTACACTTAAAAAAAGTAATCCAAGAAATCTACGTTCAGTACACACACGTGAACAAAACGTAGGAACACTGTAATATTAAAACAAAGTCCGATCGAGAGGTATGCTACCGCAGTAATGGGTACAGTTACCCTAGTATTACAGGTTGATCCGCCAGTCGAAGGTTTGAACCGCATGTTTCCCAGTGCGAGGTCAATACCTTGGTAAAATATTGAACTTTTTCCTCGACCTGGCTTCAGAAACTATCGGAAAACTCGTCCGGCAATAGCGTTACAACTCCGAGCGTGTACTCCCCAGGATTATTTATATTTGAGCCAGCGAGTAAGTAATTTGGAAAGTTTCCCTTCCGGCGAGACTCGTTGCTCCAAGGCGAGAACTAAGGACAAGCAACGAGGCGATAATTGACGCGTTCCGCGCGACGAGAAGATGAGAATGGTTAGAAATCGCGAAAGTGAACGGCTCCGCTCGATTTCCCGCGGACTTTCTAGATCAAAGAGGGCCGCCGATCCGCGCTATTTTGCATGCGTGCAAGCTGGATTGCCAACACGATCAAATTTTCATTTTCTTCGACGTTGCAGCGAAATTTCTCTATCGCGTGCGAACGGAGAACGCTTCCTCGATCGGGATAATCAAACTCGAAGGAAATTAGACCAGATCTTGCCTCTGAGATTCGTTCGGGCTTGGTATCTACAATCTTGTTGATAGTTTCTGAGCCGTCTGTTATCGCATAACCGGGTGTCGTAATGCAGGTATTACAATGGATTTATGGCGTATAGTCGAGGATCAATAGCTGCCTTATTGTCTTTCGTCGGGACGACTCGCGTTTATGAATAGTTAACGGCGATCATAGTCGTTTTGCACGCATCCATTATGCGAGGGACAGACCGCGGAAAAAATAGGTCAGTCTCGATAATGAAGATTGTTCGTGAACTCTTCTCACCAGCAACACACAAATGTATTCCTTTATCACGTTTTTATTACAGTAAGAAGTAATATTACTTCTCGGCAACGTTTAATAAAAATTGATAGATACAGTTAGCTAAAAGGGAACACGATTTCCAAGCACACGGCCAGGTCATTAGACAAACCTGGACACGCAAAGCAGCGATTAGAAATCCGGCGATTCGCCTGGGTCGACAAACCCCATGGACACAGTGTCGCGATCACAGCCTAAGATAAATTGGCAGCGAGAGCATAGTTGATAACCGCGGCAACTGGCAGCAGCCGACTTTTAAGGTCTTCGGCCCGGCTCTTGACTCCGTTGCGATTATTTAACCAAAGACGTGCCATCGAGAGTCAATGGCTCTCGACGTTCGCTCGCGAAACAGCACGCTTCAGGATCGGCAAATAGTCAGCAAAGTGTTAAGTTCGCAGCTGCGATCAGCGATTTTTCTTTACCCTTGCTGGTCCTCGGACGTTTTCGTAATCGCAGTCTTATCTCCTTCGCGGGCTACAGCAAAATTGCACGAACAATTTGCCGACATATTTCTGGTTAAAATTAGTCCGAACGCGACAGTATTCGAAGCTTATTCAATTATACCTTCATGCAATCAGGGTGTTCCTGACATTTCTCTGATTAAAATGAGACTCTACTCAAACGTCAGGAATAACTCGATGAAAGTTTCATATGGAAATAATTGAAAACAGGAAAGTTGCGCTTTTTCTTTTAATCCGCTTGCTGTGCCATTTTCTTCGTCCCCAAAAATGTCCTAGAAGAGAAAAGCAAATAATAAAAACGTGGTAAAAATGGCTACATTTATTTCAATGCTTAAATATTGATTGCAAGAAGAATCAAACTTTATTTCACTTAAAAAGAAAGGCGTAACCTTTCATATTTGTTAGACTTCGTTCAAAATCTTCATGGCTAGTGTGACTCGTGAAAAAGGTTGTAGTGAGGATAAAATTGTAGCGAAAATCATGTACGTTTTGCTGACGAATTCAGGCGTTACCGTGGCCTCGTCATTTCTTATTTGGTTGGTTGAGAAGAGGGCCGAGGTAATTTTCGGTGAACATTGTAGCGAAACACGACGTCGCACGACGCGCCGGCAGTTTGGCAGATTGCGACGTTAATCCCAAAGATCGATGAACGCTGACATTTTGGCCCACGAGACGGTGTTTTGGCGATGGCGCCCGGTGCGTCGAGACGGTTTCATCGATCCATTCACTCTCACCGGCGGCGGCGTTCATGTGGCCCAGACCTCTCGCTTCCTTTTCACTCCTGTTTCCTCCCTCTCGTCCCTCGGCAACCTGCTGTCTCACGCCTCTTTCCTCCCACACGCACACACACACATCTGATTTCCCTGTTCGTTTTTCTTCCCTGTATGGTCACCGCGATCCTCTCTCTCTCTCACTCTCTTTTTCTTTCGTCGCGAGAGACGTGTTTGGTCTCGCAACGAACGACGCTTTTGTGAAACGTCTCGTAAACCGAACGGAACTGCGAATTTTCTGGATGGAACCCTTGCATCCTGAATTTTTCAAAATCTGCTATATACTTTCTACCCAACCGTTGAATATTCCATCGACGGTGCACGTTGTAAAATTGGGTAACGTAAATTATTTCCCGAGTGTGAATATTTTACGTGCTGCATAGTAATTGCCTGGAGACTGCAACCTCGCGTTATTTTTTTATGGAGAAAGTTTATTTTTTTATTCCATCTTATAGCGGCTGAAAAAATACATTTGAACATACTTAAGTTATTAACAAGATGGAATCAAAAAAAGAAAAGTTATCCTGATAAAAAATAACGATGACCTTGAAAAAACTGAAAAACAACCGGACAAAAAAACTTGTTCTATGATATTTCTCCTTCGATACCATTTAGATTATGCCATAAATATTTTTTTTGTTCTATTAAAAATAAAGGAGATATTTAGGTGGCCACCTACAGCTGATTGTGAGACACTGTATAATGATTGAATTGAATCTCAATTCACATTTAAATATAACGATTGGAAGTTGTATTTGAATTTAGATTTATTGATTGATAAATAAATTGATTTTGAATTACCAAGAGATTGTGTAGATTGAGAATGTTTAACGGTGAAAAGTAAGGGGTTGCGGGTATAAGCTGGCGACACAGTGTGTTGACCCTGGAACGCACAATGCGGCGATTATGCTCGACGCTGTTTCATTGAAAACACGCAAAGGTTATGATTATGCAACGATTAAGAACATTATAGTAATAGGCAGAGGTTTATCGCCGCGAGACCGGAGTGCATTCGAATAAATAGCTTTCCGAGAACCGGTGTTTTCGCTTTCGCTGCTGACCTGATTCTATCTCCTACGATTTCCCCGAACAATCCGCTAAGCTTTTCTACAAGATTAGTCGTGCCCGAGTAAGAAGTCTTGTATGTAGCAGCAACCAGTGATACGGCGCAAGGTTTTCCGTTCGATACGGAACGTGTCGTGTTGGACGTGTTTATACCTATTTCGGATGGGAAAGTCCATAAATGAAATGGCCCCTTTCGAACGGAGAGCAGAAACTCCAGCTGTTGGTTCGTCGAACTAACGCGAATAGGAAGCACATTGTCTGAAATATTCTTTTTAACCCCCTTCCACATCGAGTCGAACTCGTCATGGAGAATTCGAACAGAGTCTACTACATATCGCTGCTCCGGAAGTATAATGACGTAACTGTAAAATTTTGTAAAACTGACTTTATTGTGTTGACGGGCTCAAAAATGCATTTACTAGATGTTTGTACATCGACAAAATGTAAATCGAGGCTGGTGTTTATTATTTTATAAATTGAAATAACTTAAAAGTTGCAATAATAACCCACAATGTCTATAAACTACTCTCATAGAAGAATTAAACCGAATCTTCTCAATTTTTGCAGTTGTGTCATTATACTTTCGGACGCTCTAAAAAGAAAAAGAACGATAACTTTCTAAACTCGAGTTTATTCATCTATAATCATTATTTACGCACACCTGAACAACGTTCATCTCATTGTGCTGTGCTATTCGAATAACCATCAAGTATTGAAAAATATATTCAATCTCGTAACCTATAATCCCAAGGAAATCATCGTCGAATCTTTTGCCAACGAAGTTACAGCCTCCGAGGATCATCGATCCTTTAATTTCGCCGAGTATCGTATCACATTTGCATGTAATTACCGTGTCCCGTAATCGGCTGAATAAATAAATGAATAAATAATCTTGGAAATGGCTAGAAGACCCAACCCATCGCGGTAAGTCCGCTCGATTCTCGGGAAAGTAGCTGCTGTCGGCCGAACGACGTTCATAATTCTCCTGAATTGATCGGCAGCGAAGGAGACTCGGCTGGTTTTGGTCGAAGGACGAGACGAACTTTACGGGGGGGAAAAAAGCCGCGCCTTTTTCCGCGGAAATCGGACCAACGCAACGGGCGATCAGCCGCGAAGGTCTCCGGTCGTCGTCTAATAAGATTGCAGCAGCCTCGTCTCGATAAATCATCCGGCCGATCAGCAAGCTTTCAAGGCGTTCACCACACCCTTTGCCGACCTGACCCAGAAATCGAGACGTGGGCGCGGCAACCCTACGCGAACCTGTCCGCAACGAGTCCAGGCTCGTCCTGCTGATGGGCTCGGGTAATTCGGTTAACGAGGAAAAACATAGCTGCATATCCTTCGCCTCGGCAACGAATTTTCTCCCAATTTTCTTCCAAATAATACCCCATCGTTTTAATCTCGGAGGACCATTCTTACATCCACGATTTCGGTAAGATCATAATTAGGGTTTCCAATCCCGCGATTCCCGCAGTCAAATCTTGTAATCGAATTTTAAACCACTTCCCAATGAGCTAGAGACTTGAAACTTTAAACATAGCTCAGAACTGGATCACAATGCAATATTAAAAAACAAATTTAAAAGAAAAACTGTGCGTCGAAGAAAAAAAAATGTTTATATTAACCGTCACACCTCGCCGCGCGACGCTCGCTAGTACATGATCCCGTTCAGCTATCCCCACTCCACGCGCCAGCGCTCCCTACTCCACTACGCATTCCCACTCCGACTCATCTCCACTCCACTGACCCATTTCGCATCGAAGGAGCTCAGTCAGTGTGGCGTTCCGTTCATTCAATTCCATTTCGGACAATTTCTGACTCCATCAAGAGACGTCGTCTCTCGGAGTCATCCCCTCATTATGAAATTATGAAAAATTGCATTTTTCACCACTTTCCATCGCGTTTAGAATTCATAGAATTAGAATTGTAGTTCCATAGCGATTCTCTGCAGGATGGTTCTTACTTCTCGTCTCTCACAAGCTGCCGTAGCCTCGCATTAGAATTTCTGCATTATTTAACGACTCCTAGCTTACCTATAAAGCAGAATTATTCCCGCGTGTCTTTGTTTCGAGCTTATCGCGTGTCAGTTCGCGATAACTCGAATAAAAAGCTTACAATTTCCATAATATGACAAAGTAGCTTTGCCACGCTCTGTTTACCGTGCTTTGTTGCGTCTACTAGGGGCGAACTACGCCATGACAAAAGGATTCAGAGGCGACGCTGCAATTTATCTTATTTACCCGAGCCTGGTAGTGCTTTCGTCCTTCATCATTCCAATTTGGAACTACAGATGAAATCCCTCGGTATTCCATAGATTACCATTAAGCTTTTGCTTGATCCTCCACCCTTGTGCTAACAATCGGCTAAACAACTGCTAATGAAGTTCGTTCTAGAAGAACTAATGTTGTAATGTTCTTTCGCATTAAAACATATTCAATTTATTTTAGAATCCTGCGAGGTTGCAGTCGACTCACTCTTCCGTGCTGTACGTATTTCGAGCTCGCAGATTGCATCTTGAAATCAATAATTTATTCACGATAGACTCTTCAGCGACCTCTTCAACGATCCCAAGTTCGATTACCTCACGGTACGTCTACAATTGCAAATCAAAATTGATTTACACGTGTCAGTCCGATGCTCATCATCGAAAGCGAGTTGTGTGGCACACTCTTAAAATTCAATTCGCAAGTCCACTTAGCGTTTCACTTGCGAAACGAGAGTCGCGACTGTTCAAACACGTCTGTTCGTCGAAGGTAGCAGTTCGAAGGTCTCGAAGCTAATCGAACGTCGCAGAAACTATCGATTATTGCCGCAGGGGAGAGACAGAGCCTGGTTCCCTCTCGGTCCAGAAACGGTCTCCTCCCTGTCGCGTTCTAGTGCAACGTTCCCGCGTGCAAAATCCGGTGTGCATCTACGAGGGCCGCCGGATGGCTGCAATGTCGCGAACCGATCCGAAAATAACGCGGCTTTCTGGCGGCTCTTCAGCGGTTGATCCGTGTCCGGTCGACGTTATTAAATATTGCCGAAAGTTTCTGAATTGCTCGCTCGTGTTTCGCAACGCGCCGAATCTCGCGGAGAGCCTCTCTCGATCCTCGGTTCTGGTCGAGTAGGATCGAAACGATCGCCTCCTCCGCTCCTCCGACTTCTATCTTGAGCCTCTTGCTCGCAGTTTCTTGAACCCCGCAGGAAAACAGCGGCTTACGTAATTCGCGACAATTGCACAATATCCTTTATTTCCCCTCGCTCGAACCTGCCGATTTAGATTGCAAACACACTTGATCGATTGTTTATCTCGGTTCGAATGTCGGCAAATAATGTTTTGATTGTGCAGAAAATTGATTATTTATATTTTGTTTTTATCCAGCACCAATTTTAGATTCTGTTAAATCAGCATCGCTTCATCGATTCTCTAATTGCTCGTGGTTTGCCGATTAAATTCTTCCTGTTCTTCCCGTATAAATATCTTTCTAAGGAAATCTTTCTAACAGTAGCAAAGGGAAACATCGATCAAGAAACATTCTTCCGAACGAATCGAACTATTGTTGGAATTGTTGTTTCTGTATAAATGTTTTTCTAACCCAATGCGTGTATAAAGCATGGTCGGTTTCCGTAACAGTAGCAGAGAAGAATATCGATCAACAAAATCTCTCCTAAACGGAATCCGTTATTGCGCCGTGCTGTTCTTCTCGTGCAAACATCTCTCGAATCCCACGTGTTTATTAAAAGCCACAGATTACAGATTTCATAACAGTACCAAAGGGTAGCACAGATCGAGAAACATCGCGTTTCACCGTTCAAGAGTCACTGGTCCCGTCCCGGCTTCCCGGTTTCAATTAAAATATCGATCCTCTCGGAAGCAAAGGAAAGTATTGGTCGTTTTCCATCGGCTTTTCCCCTTCTTTTCCTGTTCTTTCCCCGGTTCCCGATGGTATCGAGGCGAGGTCCACGGTCTTGTTTACCCGGGAGCACCCTCGCGGAGAGAAGTCTTCCTCTCATCTCTCGGTACTCTTTATCTCGCGAACAAGCTCGTTCGTTCCACCGCTCGAGATTATTTGCCTCGCGTGGCGAGCCAGCCGGTGCTGTGACATAATCGCGATCGGCTCCGTCGAGGATGAGTCCCTCGGAGGAAAATAATTGGTGTCGTTCGTTGACCCTCCTCTCTCGCGAGACTTCTCGCGTTTCTTCTCCGCGCGAACGCTTTGTTTGCGGCTCGCGTGATTCGATTCGATTAGAGCTGGCGCCAATAATTCATTTTTTTTCTAATCGATTTCTGTAATCGACTGTTTAACGTAGGCATAGTCGCTGTAATCATTACAGTGCGGATCTTTGCGGAACATAAAAATTGTCTGCATCGACTGCAAGAAACAGAAACAAAAACATCTTCAATTTTGAAAATTTTTCGACAATTTCGAACTTGATCTACTCAATTTTTGAGCAGTCATTGATCAGTCAATTACCGTTGAAATAAATCAGCAAACATAATTACCTTCTGCATTTGCAAGACAGTTCTTCATTAAAAATAACATATTAATACTCTTAAAGAGCCTTTTAATATTTTCACTGTTTTATATTGCACCAGCTTATTTTTGTTACAAATGCATAAAATCCGCAGTCTGGTAATGATTGATCAGTAATTTTTCGATCATTCAATGATCAATTTTACATTCTGTACAGATCTGCAATGTGTATCTTGTATATCTAACGAATCCCGTGTTTCATTGTCGTATTTTTAAGAGATGCTTATTGGTCGTGAGAGAAGCTTGTGCGAGGCGATTCGAAGCTAGAAGTTTTCCTATTGTCGATCGATCGGTTTGTTCTTTTTCTCTGGACCAATGGCCTCTCGGTTCCTCTCCTCGAGGCCTCTCCAAGTATTCTTCAGGTTCGATCCTCGCCTTGTGCTCGCGGAGAGGAACGGAGCAGTCCGCTCGGCCGACTCCGGCGAGTGTCGTTCGCGCTCGAGCAGTGCTAAGAATACCGCGGCCAGCCATATTTGGCAATGAGACCGCGTGGCCATGCCGCGGCGCGCCGACCGCGGTGATACGAAAGGGACACCGCTTC
Organism: Lasioglossum oenotherae; assembly: GCA_028455765.1. Taxonomy (NCBI): domain Eukaryota; kingdom Metazoa; phylum Arthropoda; class Insecta; order Hymenoptera; family Halictidae; genus Lasioglossum; species Lasioglossum oenotherae. The sequence goes on along the minus strand of CM052300.1, from coordinate 7,100,562 downwards.
TCTTTTTCCGGGGGGAAATCGGTGGAAAAATCGATGGAAATAATCGGGAACCACCAATCAATCTCATTCGAGTCTTTCTTTAACCCTTAGCAGTCGAGTGGCGACTCGATTTGCTATACTATTATCCACAGTATTGTTTACAATTTTTAATATGTTGGTATCTAATTAATTACTACACATTTAAGTATTGTATAAGGTATTATATTAATTTCAACATCATACCGACTGTATAAACATTTTAACCCTTAGCACTCGGGCGCTGACCAGAGTCACCACTAAAAATTGCTGCACCATTATTCAAAATATTGTTTACATTATTAACTATGTTGGTATCTAATCAATGACTCTACACATTTAAGTATTGCATATATTATATCAATTTCATATCCATAGAATGGAAATGAAACAATATACATACATAAAATGGAATTATTCTCTCTCTCTCTCTACTTCGGAATTCCAATAGCTCCGAGTGCAAAGGGTTAATAATTTCAACAAGCTGAAAGTAGTGTAATTCGTCTACCGCAACAATATTCATCCAAAATACAAAATGATCATCAGTGGTATCGGGAAAGGGTCAACGTTAAAAGCTCACCGTTCCACGACGCAACAGTTGCCGTTTAGCTAATGGGTGCGCTTCTTCGAGCTGTTTTTCTGCGAGACGCGAGCTTGCGTCGTGGAAGAGATGCTTGGGAACGACGTGGCGCATGTCTGGGCCTTGTTACTCGTTTCTTGCGTGGAATAGCTAACACGTTGCTGCGCCTCGTCTTGGGAGAAGATGTTCCTCTTGCAGTCGTTGGAGATCTTGTATAGTACGTGGCGTTCCTTCTAGCCAAGCACTTGACGGCTGATTAAAATGATAATCTAATGGGATTACAAATTTTACCTTGCCGCTACCCTTGTCCGACCTGTTTCACCTTTTTTCCCCGAACCTTCGTACAAAGGCATATTTTTCAGGAACTGGCAAGTCTGGTTTCATCGAGTTCTTCATAGAGTGCAGATCTTTATGCAAGATAAAAATGTTCTTCATCGATTGTATAAGTAGATTGCGGATATTTATGCAATTTTCAATTCTTCTAGACGAATTTTACAAAAGTGGAATGAAATAGAATCTTATTTTCTGTGGTGGTAGCCCTTTTAGTTCTGAAATAGATTAAAATCGTACTGAATTCTGTCACATTTTATGTCCTTGTCTAATCATCAGGAATTGTAAGTCTAATTATAAGAAATACGAGTGAAATATCTAAGCAGATCGAACGCTACAAATTCAGCAATGCATTCTGCGCTTCGATCTCGAGACCCAGGTGTTTACAGTGCCCCGGAGTCCTACATAAAATTCGAAACGCAAAAGGTACGATCTGAATCCGCTGGAAAGCGACGTCAGGCCACCGTGAGCAACTCAAGGTCTCCTGTCAACCGAACCCGTAACAAGGCCAGCCTCGCTCACTCCCCCAAAACGTGGGAGCAAACACGAGCCAACCCATGCGAGGTTTTTCCAAGCGTCGTGTGTATCGGTGAATTTTTCTCTGCAGTTTCTGCTCGCTTTTGCTCGTTCGTTAACAACGATGCAGGGGTCCACGTCGTCGTCGTCGCACCGCTCAGTTACAGCGTTACAGGTTCGCCGGCGACGATACCGGCGCTTGGACGCCAATTAGGCGGTAATTAATTGATCGTCGGGAACAGCCAACGAGGTTATTAGGGTCAGCGAGCGGCGGTCGACGCACGATCCCCGAGAGCGTGTTTCATAAGCGTCCCGATGTGTCTGGACGACTCGCGAAAAAGCTTCTTCACGCCTTTTTGTTCGCCGCGGATCATCGACGTGTCGTTCCTCGTTTGCAATAGTTCTCCTTTGCGAGTCGTCGTTTCTCATGTAAATTAACCATTCGCTGTCTAAACAGTTTCCTCTGCCTTTTATCTCGGCATTTTGCAACGTGGCGCAATTCAATTGCGTACATACAAGTACCTATGTTGCCCATAATTTTGAAAATTTAAAAGAAATTAGTTCAATGTAACTTTTACGATGTCGTTAAAAATGAACTGTTAAACAGTGCTTGTTATTTTTCAACATTATAGTGAATTCATTTAGTGTTAATTTGATTAATTTAGTTTTTCTTCATACAAATCTAACCGAGTGGCATTGGATAAATCACAATTTTTTTGTAATTCTGCAAGTTTAACACTGATTTTATAAGTGAAAACCCACGTTCGGGTTCATATTCTGCAAAAAAGGCATCACTCTTTCTCATTTTTATCGAATGTTCTTTGATTTTCACACAATGAGGGACTTCTTGCGAGGGACAAACAGTACATATGTAGATATTTGGGATTTTATATTGGATATTTAATAGATTCGGATGATCCGACGATTTGGCTCAGTGTATTGGCAACTATAGTTGAATTTTCTGCTGATTCGTTGCGCGAATCCAAAGGAGGATTCGTCCAGGGCCCAGGACCATATAAGTTCAGTTTCTCGGACTACCCGGCTGTTCGTATGATGCGAACTCGTGTTGCAACGCGCCCAGACCCGAGAACATTGTTTCCGTACCGTCCTGAACGTAAAGCGAACGAGTAACCGCGTGTTTTCATCGAGCGATTTGCATACAATGCGACCGGTGCACCGAAGGAACGGTTTTCCGACCCGTTTTGGGCTTAAACCGAGTCGCTTTTCGCGGCTGAATTAATCTCTGTGAGCTTGCGCGTTCGGCTGGCGTATCTATGGATCGGGCTGAGTGCATTCCACCAGAGATTCCTCCGTATCCCTTCGTTCGTTTCTTTCTTAACCTATATAAAAGTCTGGAAAACTACTCTGTACAGTAGCACAGAACCTTGGAATCAATACCGAATACCTCGGAATGCAACGTTCCCTGCAATTCGTTGCAATGTCCGGCTAAATTCTAGAGTTTCGTGGACTGAAGATCACATGAATGAAAATAGAAGTCGGACAGAAGCCAATTGTTTTGATCTATTGAGTGAAATTTGAATTGAATTCTGTTTATTCAAAATCTCTGTTTCACTAAACATGTTTTGGCTGCAGCTATAATATTATCGATATGATTTCCCATATGCACATTGTATAATAGCTATTACGTGGAAGCAAGTAGGTGCTCGTTCTGATATCCCTCAATTCGAGAAAGTACATATGGAAAATTATTTCGATAATATCTCTCGTTAACTATTAGATTTATGATATACGAAGGTCAATACTTTTTTCACGCAGAATTTTGTGCTTTATCCGAGTTCCAGCAAAAATATCGGGCATTCTATGTAAAAAACTGCAGGTGACCTTCATATCTTGATAAAAAATCGAAGAAACAATTAACTTACGAGTTATTTGAGATCGTCACGTTACGAGACTCGCCCTGTATACGGTTACATACTCGAATCAATATTCGGACGCTCTAAAAAAGACTGAACTGGGACTGAACTGGGACATGAGTTATTGAGTTTTGTAGATAAGTATTCTTGATTTCTTGTGACAGTTAACGATTTTCGCGCAGCACGTCATCAAAGTATAGTCCTTTACGAACATTTAAAAAAAATTCCAATTAAATCGATGAAAAACTGAGTTGTCGGCAGATTTTTGTCCAGAAAGATCGGTTTCTCGCCCACTGTGCGCCGTCGCAGATAGTGCGCCATTGGTTGAAGTCGAGGTGTTCCCGATGAAAAGTCGATCACGAAATTCGTTGTTAGTCATTCGTTCGGGTTCGCGGCTCTCGGTTAGGTCTCGCGCGATAAATCGTCGATAACCGTTGCGTAAACCCGTGCATTCACCCACGGCCCACGCGCGTGCACTCCAACGACTCGTTACGTTACGCTTGCGAAACGCGTACAATTGCACGTGCCTGCATTTTCGAATCGATCCCCATCCCGAACCCCCAACAAGAGAAAGAGAGAAAGAGAGGTCCGTTACATCCGGTTCGGTTTGCGCACGCGATTACATCTGCAATCAAGGCGGCGGCGCGCGGCGTGTCGTTCGAAGGTGAATTAATCTCCGCCTGGAGTCCTTCCCGGTTATTAGCCTCCCTTCTCGCGCCGGTTTCTCAATGCTCGCGTTGTCCGGCCGATTTTTCGATCCGATTTCGAGCCACGTCCACCCGTCAGACTCGCCGATACCCGTCGTCCAAGGAATTCGACCGTGATTGCCTGTGTTACGTACAGCTCTTCGACGCGCGAGCACAAGGATCGCTCGTTTCTCGCGAGAAAAGTTGAGACCACCTTAAAAAGATGATTTATCCCCGACGGTAAATCATCGTTTACGATTCCGGTCTGCCTCGGAGAAATTCCCGTCGCAGGCGAGGTCTCGCTGCAAAGCCGTCGAACACTCTGTTCGCATAATCTGCGGGATCCTGTTTTCCACGTTTTCGCACCGTCAGCCCCTCGTGGCCCTTTTATTATCAAAACGATCTTATTTATATTAGGTTGTCCCGAAAGTTGATTCTCGATTCATGCATATAATGCAAATTCATGTTAGGAAGTACTAAAACATAAAGATTATCGCATTGTTTTTACAGGAACACATTCCGAAAGGAACTTTTCGGACAACTTAATATTATACAGTCGGGGACAACATTAAATGGACACTCTTAAAAATCGCATGAATTCTTTAAAATTAATCCAAAGGAGCTGAATTTTTTTAAAGATGTTAGACCGATTAGTTTGCTAGAGAACGAGTAAACAAAAATTTGTTTAGATTGCAATTGGTAGAAATCGTACAAAATTTAAAAAATGATGTTTTTTCAACTTTTTTGTCCGAGTTTGTAACGATAATATAAAAAATGCATTTTGTAGGTAACTTATATGCATATTGAAAGTTTTATCAAAATCGGTCATCATTGCAATCTTAAGGGTGAAAGTCACAAATTTTCAGCCTTGTAGCTCATTGCAACTTTAACCGATTTCGAGAAATTCTTCTATAAAAAGAGCAGTAACTTGTCCCGGTTCCCAGGATCAGCCTGTATAACAACTACGAACAGAAAAGTTTCGTCACTGTAAATTAATGTGTACCATCAGACTCTGCCCACTTGTCGAGACTCTTCCAAGGCGGTGGCTTTTAGAGGCTTTCGATTTTTTCGATGGTATTTATTGACGTTGCGAATTCGCCCGATGCCACGCGCCACGTAATTAATTCGCAGACACGACTCTTGTCCCCGTGACTCTAATGCGGGTCCGTATGTATTAGGCGTCGCCGGAATACGGTAATCCTTGTCCCAGATTGCGAATTAGATTCCGTAGAAAATTGTGTCGGTTACCATTTCACGAATTGCTCGAGGAGCTAGTTTCCGCCCTGAGATTCCTGTCATTAGTGCTTGCCTTCGCGTGGATTATACCTCTCATCGAGCAACTTCCTGGTAGACTGTGTTTTAGAGATCCGGAGCTGTCTATTAAAGGATTTCTGGAGGATCTACGAGGTCCTGGTGGGATTGCGAATGACTGCTAAAGGATCTGCTAAAGTATGACAAGATTCATTCAAATCTTTACCAATGTCCTGGTAGTCCTCTGAAGGACCTGTAGATCAACCTATTCCCTAACGATTCTAAATGAGACTCGGCTAAAGGATCTGCTAAAGTATGGCAAGATTTATTCAAATCCTTACCGATGTCCTCGTAGTCCTCTGAAGGACCTGTAGATCATCCTATTCCCTAACGATCCTAAATGAGACTCGGCTAAAGGGTCAGCTAAAGTATGGCAAGATTCATTCAAATCCTTACCAATGTCCTCGTAGTCCTCTGAAGGACCTGTAGATCAACCTATTGCCTAAAGATCCTAAATGACACTCGGCCAAAGGATTTGCTCGGTCCTCGCAGCCATTCAGTACTCTAACGATTCTTCAGGAGTGCCTGCGACGTTTGCAAGGTGTTTGTAATTCCTTAAAAATCATCGGAAGACCTTTACATTGCCTCGTAGTTCTTTCAATGCCACTGATAAGTATTGTCCTGCTCTTTTAGTCCTTCGGGGCGTTCTGAAGGACCTGTAGATAATCTGCACGGTAGTGTATCCTCTAAAGACCCTCTAGGCTAATGTAGAAGGCTTGCCAGGTCCTCCAAGAGCCTGTCCAAGCCACGCACACTCTAACAGACGTTTAAAGAGCGCAACTTCAGCAGACTTTCGACAAAAGGAGCAGCTCAACCTACAAAAGAAGAACTGTTTCGCGTTCCACGTTGAACCAGCCAACGTCTATCCAAAGCTGTCCTACGTAAACGACCGACTTTCCAAGGCGGGTACTCTTTTTTTATGCTCGTGCGTCGTTAAACCGTCATCAGCAGTTCGATGATAAACGACGAGCGAGAAGAGACCGGGTCTCTCTCCGACACTGTCTAATATCCGAACACATACACCCACGTGGGATTAATTAACGATCGCCACGACCTCGTTGCCTCTCAATTAGGTAAACTGGAAAGAGGTGGCGCCTCGGGGAACCAAGATGGAAATCATAAATTCGGGATTCCATGAATTCCTCGGCCCACGTTCAAAAAGGATCGCTTCTCCTGAATAGAAACGATCATTTGTCCACGAACTTTCCGTTAAAACGGACATTTTCCGAGGATTATACCGGACAGAGAATCCTCTCGGCTCGTTTCCTCGACTTTAAAGCGCATTCCTAAGTCGCGAGTGCATTAGGCTGCTTATCGCGTCGCACGACCGGAACACAACGAGAATGCAACTAACAGATAATTTCTCGAAGATTTAGAGACTTGTGGGAAGCTCGATAAGGAGCGTCGGTTTGTTTGCCGCACCTAAATGCTGTTTGAGTTCGATAGCTCTGTTTGATCGGCGATAAGGACGATCTGAAAGTCGACCGAAGTTCTTCTCCTTCAGCAGACAACAGCTGGGACTTAGAAAACGAGAGTCGCGTCAAATCGAATCAGCTTCCACAAATATTGAAGAAGTTTCCGTCTAATAAACCCGTCCGTTATGGATAAGTAGTCTATTTTGCCAGTAATCTTGCTTTTATCGTGCCTCGAAAATTTATTTGTTTCGAAACGAGGATTTGCACGGAGGTCTACTGCTTCTCGCTCTGAAACATGTCCTTTTGCAACGAACGCGTGTCGAAGTTAGTACACGCTAACAGACACTGAATAGGGACCTATGTCAGCCTTCGAAAATAGATTTTCTCGAACTAGATTTCCCTGCACTACTAAATTCCGCGAGGTGTTCTTTTAATAATAATTCCGCACGACCAGACGCGATAATGTCGCAATATCCGCAGAAATTGCTCGGGCAGAAAGCATTATTATTTTTGACACTATCGCTGTTTGTCGTAGATTTGCTTTCCGTTGATTTACATAGCTGGCGAGGATTATTTGTAATAGTTAATGTTCGACCTCTTCCCGACCCGTCCCGACGCGAAGGGCTCAAAGCATTCAAAATTGTCCACTTTAGGTAAAATGGTCGAAATCGACTTTTGGCCAGCTGGATCAATGAGAAAACGACCACCGTGTGCGTCGTGGGGGACGCTCTCAGGAAATTTCCCGGCAGCGCGTCGGTAAAAGTGCAAATTTGCATAAAGTCCCGCAGCCCGTTTATGGAGCGGCGATAAAACCTTATTTCAAGCGAACTTTCTCCGTCGAGGTCCCGTGATCGAACGATCGTTTCCGAAGCTAATCCGGCGAAGAGGACTCGAGCGATCGATCGGATCCGAACGAACGAGGGGATTGATTTTCCAGGAGCGTTTTACTCTGATCGCGTGTCGTGTCGCGTCGCTAAAATTCCGCGACCCCGGTCTTCTATTTGCCCGACTATTTTCGGGACGCGTGTATATTACAACCGAGCCGTATATCATGGGCGAAGGTTCGCGGTTAAGAAACCGAACGGCATAGCAATCGTTTACCACAGGGGACTTAGAACGCGATCGACGATCGCCTAACCCACATACCGGGACGTCTAATCACGCGAGCTAATTGCCCAGCGAATGCAGAAAAGAACAACGATACGGAGACCTACTTCGGTTTGCCGATCGGCGGAAGTGACGTGGATTCGACCGAGGAATTCATCGATGACTTGTCGATTTTAAGTGTGTTACATTAAAGCAATCGATTCTGCGACGACAGTGTTGTCGCGTTGAATTTTTACTCATTTCTTGATGAAACTCGAACAATTGAAGATGATAAATTTATCAATATACATATTTAGTTGCACTGTAGATAATACTATTCGGCACGTGGCGTGGTTCAGAAAAATACATTTTCGTACTCTGGCTCGAACAGTTTGATCCAGGGACCATAACTGTTATAAACAAAAAGAAGAAAAGTCATGGAATAACAAGTATTTCATCGACTAAAATCGTGTTGGTTACAATTAAGGATTATAAGTAACCGACAATTTTTTCTCATGTTGGTAAATGTTATCGTTGAGAGAAATTTATTTCGATCGTTCATAACAGTTATCGATAAGAGAAATTTATTTCGATCAACGCTCATTATATTATAGTTGTCGGTGAGAGAAATTTATTTCGATCGTTCATGACAATTATCGATAAGAGTTTATTTCTATCAATGCTCATTATAGTTGCCGATGAGAGAAATTTATTTCGTTCATAACAGTTATTCGATGAAATAAATTTATTTCGATCGATCGTAACAGTTATTCGATTAAATAAATTAATTTTGATCGCTCATAACAGTTATTCGATGAGAAAAGTTCTTATTGACGCAGGAAATTTGTTATGGTTACTATTAAATAGTACAACTTTCAAATGGTAGACAATCAATTAATTCATAAATTTTTTATTCGTAAAATTAATTGCTACAATCAAAATTTAAAGTGACAAACAAAAACAGATTTTGTGTTGTTTTTATGGTCTGTTGATTTGTCTTGTTGTATAAAACCTACTCAAATGAATTTCACAGGCTTGCTCCATCCGAAAAAGAGTAGACAACTCGATAAATAATTATTATGAACAAGTGAAAATAAATTTGATCATCGATAACTGTTATGAGCGATCGCAATGAACTTCTCTCATCGATAACTGCTTTGAGCAATCGAAACAGTTTTTCTTCATCGATAACAGTTTTGAATAATATTTATAATATAAAATCGTATATTTATAAATCGTATAGAAATCGATATTTTTTAATCATTTTGTTCTTCGAATTTCTCTCTTTATATTGTGTGTACATTATCTGAAATTTCAATAATAATCAACTTTTTATCAATGATTTTTATCGTGGAGAATTTTAGACTGTTATTTTTGATCCCTGGTTTGGTCAGTATACTGCGGATTTTGTGCATTTATGCCATAAATGAGTATCAATTTCAAGCAATACGACAAACAAACAATAATAAAACAAAATAAAATTAGATCCACTCATTTGTCTAATGGACGCATAAAATTTGCTGTCCAATAATAAGCTTGTACGGTACAAATGGAACGCACAGAATAAATTACGATCGATTGACCCGAAGCTAGTAGGAAAGAAAAATTGGGGGACGAAACAGCATGTCGTCGGAAGCGATCGACGAAAGTCAGCACTAATAAATCGGAATGAAATTATTCGGATTGAATACCGATTCTCTCGTTCCTCTCTCGTCGAACAAATACGAGAACTCCCTCGTTTTCAGGAAAGCAATCAGTTCCTGGCACGTGAACGGCGTTGTCTCTTTTATCTTCCCCTTCTTTTTTTTTACGAGGTAATCGCGTGCTCTTTCTCGCCGATTGAATCGTGCTCGTGCGCGCACGCGCGTATTCGTTCGTCGAGGAGTCGAAGCTTAACCGAACGGTGACGCAACAGTTGCATTATGTAATTTGCGAATCACGACCGAGACCATGCCAGTCGGGAATTTTATCGGGGATGAGGAATGATCCAGGCTCCTGGAACGCGATACAATTATCAAGCGAGGGGAGACGCGTGCCGATCTATATTCGGGGATGTTGAAGAACTCGCGAATTGCCGAATAAAGACGGCTCCGATGCTTTTCCACTTTTTAACGCGAAAATTTAACGTGAAAATCATATACAGTGACTCCCACTAATATCCGGACACTCTTAAAAACACCATAACTCTTTTAATATTGGACTATGCGATTTTAACTTCTTTGGGAAGCTAGAGCAATTAGTTTACTACCGGATGTCAAAAGAAATTTTTTCAGAAATTGCATTTGGTCGGAATTGTAGAGGAAATACTAAAAGTTGCATTTTACAACTTTTTATGCGGGCCTATATTGAAAATTTAAAATATACGTTTTATAGACCTGTGTCAATTATCTGCACTGTGAAAGTTTCATAGAAATCGGTTGATGCGGGAAAAACGACGGACATTGAAAGATGTAAGAGTCCTTGGAATTACTGCAGTTAAAAATCCGCACGAAACAAATCGCAGAAAAAAAGGACTGTACAAAAACGGGTTTGATTGTATGATTTTTATTTATTTTTGGTCGAAAAATGTTACTACCGCTATTCTAACATTTCTATACAAAAATTGGTAATTGTGGACAGACTGCGGGCAGACTCTACTGTTGACCAACAGTAAGAGTTAGGCAAACATTGTATCTAAATAAAAATTTCGAACAAAATGGGTTTGGTCCAAGTGGGTTTTAAATCTGCCAACAGTCCACAGAGCTGGGGAAAATAGTATTTTAAATAGTAAGTAGTAAATAATCCTATTTATTTCAAAGAATGTGTACAACTTTGAAAATAAAATATTTTACTTGATGCAGTAACTTTTAAAAATTAAAATGAAATGTTTTATGTTGTGGATAAAATTGCTGAAAGAGAAATATTTTATTTTAAGGTTCAGATTGTTGAAATAGAAATATTTTATTTTCGAAATTGTATATCTTATTTAAAATACTATTTTTTCTTTAAGCAAAATAAAATCTGAAATATTAAATAGTGCACGAAACATTTGTTTCGCCAAATAATGCCCACCTCTGCAACAGTCATTCTTCGCGAAGACGTCACAACAAAAAAATTAGCACTAGGTCGACAGAGATATAATTTTATATCTTCTTAGAAACATTAAAATATAGAAATAATGGAAATAATCACCTTCGACCAGAGAAAAAAAAATCGAGAAAGCTAATACATAGCGTGTCTCCATGAGGTAACAGGTACGGAACGGTTACGCGTTCGATTTCTCGTCGGAATATTCGATTGTTCAGCCCGGCCCTCTTTCGGCCGACAAAGCGTTTTCTTCTCTTTGTGTTCGAAACGTTTTCTTTCTGGTGGTTTCCTGTCTTCGAGTTTTTCTTCTGTCGTTCTAACTTCCTCCCTCTCTCTCTCTGTCTTGCACGAAGCTGACGAGAGAAGAAGAAGAGTAGACTCTGGCCCCGGTGTGTCTATTCTCATTGCGGTCCGTCGTCGTTCACGACCAGCTGTTCTTGTTGCCGGACAAAGTTAGCCTGCTAATCCCCTATTAATCGAAGCAAATGTCCTGACCTCGCGATCTACTTGCCGCTCGTTATTATTACCCCCGAGGGATTTCAAGACCGCGGGGACGTCCCACGGGTGCGCGAAACGAGTCCGGGATACTCCAACATTCTACGGTTACGTTCCACGGTATTCGAGATCCTTAGGCAAGGGAACCCACGGCTTCTTCTTCCTACTTCCGCGTTACGATATCTTCTATTCCTGGCGGAAATTCCTGCGCGACAACGTGTCCCTCGTTTCCTCGTAGACCCACGATGCCATTACTTATCAGCACCACGAGGATCTTTGCGTATTTATAGCGGGCGACGCTGAATAGAATCCAACGAAGAGCTCGCGTAAGGATACGTTTGAGGGAGTGAAACTATCGCGAGTTACTCTCGGGAGCGAATAGAAGTCGGATACGTTCAATTTTTTCCTCGGCGAGCAACTATCTAGGTGCACAGTAGCCGTTTTTTAGAGGCTTATAACTCGGCACTGGAGGCAGATGGAGAGATGTAATACACTTGTTAAATGCTATCATGTCTCAATATTGACAAAACATTAATCTTCCAACATTAGTAGGTTCCGAGATACATGACCTCAAAAATCGCTGAATTTCTCACTGACTGACTCACTGACAGATCATCAAAACCTTCTGGGTACTTCCCATTGACCTACAAGCTTGAAATTTAGTACATAGGTCCACCATAACAAACACTCAAAGGAATAATTATCAAAGTTTGAAACAAAAATATTTTCAATCGGACTGCTAATATAACAGAGTAATCTCTACTGGTCACGATTCGTGATTCGCACGAATATCTCGCACAAATTCGTATGCAAATACTAAGATTTCGTCAACAATGCTATTTTAACGAAGTACATATTCACATAGGATGTCAACGCAGAAGAAATGCATGCATATTCAATGAAATTACTTGGCTGATGCTGCAATACGAACATTTTAATAATTGCTAAATTCTTTCATCCCCGAAATTGAAGGTTCGATGATTCTTCATAGGATGGAGTAAATACACAGAAAGCGATGGGGACGATGTTCGGCAGTATTCCCATTGTTTTCAATCAATCGGCAAATGCGAAGAGGTAGGGGTACGAATTAATTAGTGCATCTAATAAAATCCACAGTCCATTAAACACCGTTTTCGATTTAGCCAATTTCGTCGTGGATAGCACAATCCCCCGGTCCAGCAATTCCACCTGCGATTAACCGATTCCAATATCCGCGGAACAAAACATCAATGGGTTTTCCGTTCCCCCGTCGGTTCCCATAAAAATGTAAATTTCGTCGGCGAGTATCTCTCGACGCGGGACAAAAAGCGTTCGATCGTTTTTACTTGAATTATGCTCGAGTGAGCATCGAGGCTCGAGAAATTACCGAGTTAACAGGTTCCGAGCGGGAAGCCAGTCTCTGAAAGAAAGAACCAACGAACGAATGGAAAGAAAGGGAATAAGAATGAAGAGTAGGGGTGAGAGTAGGAAAAGCGAATCGTCGATGAGAAAATGAAAGAAAAGAAAATAAACGCCGTGGAAAATGAAGGGAAAGAGAGAGGGGGAAAAGAAAGGGGACGAGAGTCGCTCCTCTGCCGTCCAGAAATATATTTTGGCTCGGGTTCTTCTTCCGTTCGTTGGCGAGCCTCGCTGCCGGAAAACTCAATGCGCCTACCTTCGTGGAATAATTAAATCGGCTCGCAGAGAGAACGAGAGAGGGAGAGCGAGAGTGCCAAGGAACCCTCCGGGGAATTTGCAAAAAGAACAGACAAAACGGCACGCACATTCGTGCATGCATCGGCTCGACTCTCTCGGCCTCTCCGTCTTTCCAAGCCGTTCCTCACCCATTCCGCTCGTATTTTACTCTCGTGGCGCAAGTCTGCCTCGTCTTTTCCAATCCGGCACGCTTACCCCCTATATCCTCCCCCTCTTTCCCTGTTTTTCTGCCCCCGAGTATTTCCTTTCTAGGATAGCCCTAAATTCAGCCGCCAGTAGGTCCTGCTTTACCGCGATCTGTTTATCTACCGGATCCCGCTCTGTTTCTTAATTCCGACCCTTCTGGGTTACATGTCTCTCTTCCAGTCTCGCTTTTTCCGAGATTTTACGGCGTTTTCTGGATTTAGATTGTCTAAGCTTAGCTCTCGGAACTGTCTATTTTCGGTTTGTTCGTCCTTAGAACTGTTGTACGCAATTTATATCGACTCCTCTATGTATTAGGTGTACAAAGTAATTCGTCACCTTGTCTTCGTAAATTCGTACATTTACAAACGATCGAAGCAAGATCGAGTATTGAAAATCCCAACAAGAACATCCTGTAAACAGGAGCCAAGTTCCTATGTCCGTAAAAAGTTGTGAGATCAAACGAAATACGGCCAAGTTCGTTAGCTTAGAAATGCCTCTTGCAATACTGAAAAAAGCGTTTGTAAAAATTAGTTTAAGAGAACGCCATTTAATTTTTAAAGAGTTACATGGAGGGCAAACTGAAATAGATACCACATCAATCCCGCGGGATTGCAATACCTAAATACCACGTCGAGGCAAGATCCTAACGAGGATGTTTCGAAGATCTCTGCTTCGTCGGCCCTTGGAAAAGAAGGTTTGTGAACGATTCAATTTAAATCCACCCGTTTTTGGACAATGTTGATGCTAGCTTCTGATGAAAACTCCAAATGGAATTTATTCGACGCGAGTATTAATCACTCGTTTGCGTGTCTGACCAATGGACAAGCGATTCTACTGCGGCTCCGGCCTTCTCGAATTTTCTCCTCGCTTTCGTTATACATAGTGCAACGAGCGTTTTCTCTCTGTTTGCGGGTCGGGCAATTTGACTCGTCGGAGGCCCGTATGACACATCTTTCATTCTAATCGGCGCGTGGGAGTCAGACGCGGAAATTACGGTCACAGAGGAGACACGTCGCGTCCCGCGAATTAAATCTCATCGCGTCGTCGCTCGTCGACGAGGAGGCTCGAGAGAACCAAACGGTGGAACGAGACGCGAGAGAGGAAGGCCTATAGCTTGACCCACTGACACGAGGGTATAGCTTGACCTAGGCGTCGAACAAAAAGAGCCGCGGACAATAGGGAGTTTCAATGGCCTCGGAAGTCATCGCGCGCTAGCGTGGTGGTCCTTCGTCTCTTTGTCCCCGGTGAAATCCACCGCGTGCCGCCGATGAACGCCTCGAAATCTTCCTACTTTTCAACCGACGAAACACGCGACTCACTTTCTCGCATCGGGTTCGCGAGATCTCCCCCACACTCGCGTAATTGCAGTTCGCGCGATCATAGTAACTGAACGATAACGTTCACTGCGTTCTTAAAAGGTCGGATCTCATTTGTGCGTCTCGACGCAGCGGTTTATTATTCCAGCGCCATTTATACTACATTCGTCATACTTCATTAGAACTGCGTCTAGGCGTGAGCCACTGCGTCTACGCCAAGGAACAACATCGCATTGTCCTTTCGAGGAATATTCCAGGATAATGTTTTGTCAATCGTGGCCTCGCAAATGTTGCAATTTACCGACACATGCGGATCCGTGTTCAAGCAAACGTAATAGGCTCATTCCATGCGACAACGGACAGTTTTTGAAGTAATAATAATAATAATAATACTGGGTGATTAAGAACCTCTCCTTAACAAACTCCGCCGCTTAGTGCTCCTAGAAGTGTTCGAATAACAACAAACAACGCAACGATTATTTAAATTTCTGATCGAGATCAACATCGAAACAGTTTTTCAAGTAAAATTTCGGATTTTGTTCGAATAAACGTGCAAATTGCATTTAATACAGTAATTGTTCGCAACAGCATCCCGTTGATTTCAAACATCTGGAGTTGTTGATCGCGAGGATGCTCGTTCTCCTGTTCTTCCATTCTAATGACTTGTTAATGGCTTATCAATCGATTTTAAAAATTGCGTTTCAACGTTCAGACAAACAATTCCACGAACCCATCATTATTCCGTGACTGAATGGAAACGCGAACGTCGTCCGATGAAAATAACGTCGAAGACGTACGAATAAGGATCGCCTGCCGAAGGCCAATAATTCATGGCAATCAAGATCGCGTTTGGACAACTTCCAGCCCGAAATAACCCGGTATTGTTCGGATGAAAAATTGATCGGGCAATTTTCGGGTTCCGACGGTCCCGTAGATGGAATCGTGACGGTTCAATAGGGAATTAGGCTTGCAACAGACTCGTTAGACGCCGAGGTTGCCGAGCATGTACTTACTTTGCGAAAATCGAGGTACTAGAGAATCGCGCGAGTCCTTTGGCTTTCGAGAAGGACACGATTCTCGGGCGTGTTCGAATAAATTGATCACGGGATGCTAGCGAGCGGGATGCTAGAGTTTTGGCGGGCAGTGTACGTGTCAAAATCTGCATGCGAAAGAGGTCCAGCGTGAACAACGGCGCTCCGTTTACCGTGGCTTGTTACACGCGACACTTTTTGCTTATTTGTTAAACCGCGACTCGTTGATCGGCGTTATCGCCGACGGCTGTCGACGTTAGCGGGACGTGCTATTTTCCGCGCTTCCGGTTGCGATCGATCCACTACCGGATTCGTGGTCGGTCAAACCGCGAGAGCTGATCCCCTAAAATCGTGAAACAAATCCTGAATTCAGTATCGCCACGATATACAGGGTCTACGCGTTAAGTTATGTCAAAAATGTTTTAAATAAAAGCTTATCAGTACTTGGATATTCTTAAATCTGAAAAAAATGATTTTTACGTAAAAAGGTAAAGGTCGTCACCTTGACTTTTTTAAAATGGCACCACATGTTTTGGACGTCATAGAATTGATGCTGACGTCGAGACAACTTCAGCAGTGTAGCAAACGTAATTCTAATGAAAAATTATTACTTACAAAATAAATCAAGCGGCATCAGATGTTCGAACTGCGATCCATCTTCTATGATTTTTCGTTGTCGCCATAATTAGGGCGTCTCGTTTTATGTCATTACATGCAACAGTTGTGCGATTCCGAAGTTCTTGAACATTGTTGATTGTTGTGTCGCATACAAGTACTGTTCTGTTTAAACCTTTTTTTCATTGCACTACTGGAAATGATGACACAACTCAATCGATTCTAATCAGAGTTCTAATCGGAGCAATGTTACAAATCTGCTGGTGTGAAGGAATTTCAAGAAAATTCAGAATCACCGCGCGCCTGTGTTTCGTGTACAGCGCGCTAAAGACATTGTTATTGTTATCATCGTTGCAAATGGTCGAAGAAAGCAAAGTCGGGAGACCCACGTGTTCCCGATGAAAAGAGAAGCTTCCGCCGAGTCCTGAACGCGCTGTCCCGCGTTCAGCTTCTTCTTTACCCGTCCGCCCCTGTTATTCCGGCTGGTTTCCACGAGCCATTTATACGAGCGAAAATACACGGAACTTTTAGGTCCGCCCCTCAGGCTTTCAAGTCGTTCCTAAGTCGAGTCCCCGAAACTTCGGTGGCGCGGACCTATGTCTCGGGCTTATTGAAAAGTTTCGCGAAACTGCTCTCTCGCCATGTCGTGTCCCTTGTCATCGATATAATCGTATCGATCGGGCAGCTAGTTTCCTCTATTCGTCCTGCGGCTGGATAAGATGATGAGCGGAAGTCCGCGATTGGCAGAACGGGAACGACCGGGACGAGATAATTTGACGGAATCGGGCCGATTCGATCATCCTGGGCGGTAATTATAATTAGCCGAGAAAGACCTTTCGGGATACGAACGCGGGGAGCTCCGCCGTTAGAATCTTCGGTTTAGAATTTTTCTATATTGTTTTCACTTGGTCATCGTGATGGACGCCAAGGCTTTATGGCTTCGATCCTTCGATTGTCCTTAAGGATGTTCTGGAGGTACAATGGGAGATAAAGGTACAAGAAATTCGAAGTCCATCAATATATTGGCAATGAATCCATTCACGAGTATATTTGCATACTGAACGCGATCACGGTCACACTAAGCATGGTAAAAATATCTAGGACTTTTGCGGCCGATCGCGGCCTAGACCGATCTCTTATCTAGCGTTGTCGACTATTGAAAAACCCCATCTTTGTATTTTCGAGAAGTGAGAAGGCGCATCCCGCACCCTTGCAATCCTGGAGAAACGAGTCTGCCACCTTAATCAATTTAATGATTTCGGCGCCACATTCGATCATTATCGATCGAACCTGTGGCGCCGAAATCATTAAATTGTTTATTTGCACTATCTACGATCGACATAAAGGAAAACTCTACCACCTTAATGTTCTTATTTTGTACAAGACAGCCTGATGGAGATGTACACAGTTGTTGGTAATCCTCAAGATCCGAACACGAAGCTCTTCTTCGTAGAACGGGCACAGAATATTTCAGGATTTCCCTCAAGTCAACTGAAATCTGCATTTTCCAATTTGTCTGCTCGAAATTGTCCGCGTACCACCTAAAAGGGAAGTCTTAGAACGTTCGTCGTTACGAACTTACTTATTTATTATGCATTCTTCCGTTTTCGTTCTTAGGATCACGTTTAACCTCCGAGACTAATTATGTTTTACTGGGCAATGTCGAAGGTCTGGTGGAGAGATTCCCTCGCGAAAAACCTGCACGGCAAGAAACGGAGAGATTTATTGGGGCTTCGTGGACTTGTTCGAACTGTTTCCACCGAATTCCAAGGTTGCCCGAGTTCACGGCTGCGGAGAGCGCCGAGCGCGAGTTGAATCGCGATTGTATGGAAAATACCTGGCCGCTGATTACGTATTCCGACTAGAAATTACCTTTTGAACGAGTTGTTCTCGTGGGCCTCGCGAGAACCTGCCTGCCCCTGGATCGATCGAATTTTTTCTCTCAAGCCGACGATTCATCCTGGAAACGACGAGGCCCAGGGACTAAATACAGTCTGCGTACGTCACCATTTCATTACAATCTGTTTTAATCGAACAGTCGTGCTCTAATCGAGAGGTACTTTGTTAACCGTTTGCCGTATTTTAATAGGTCACACTCGTCACGAAGATTCTAAACAAAGTCTAACAAATATGAATGTCACGCCTCCCTTTCGAAATGAAATGAAATGAAATTTGATTCGCTTTTAATCAATAGACTGCGGATCTTTATGCGAAATAATAATTTTCTTCGTCACTTACAAGATGCAGGAATCGTATAACAATTTCTTCTCACCTTTAGCAATTGTAATAAATTGAAAATAACATGGATATTCTTAAATCGTCCTGATGTTTTTACCGTCTCAAATTGCATCCATCCATTTTTCTCATAAACGTTATGGAATATCCAAGCATTAAAATAAATGTAGACACATACAAAGATATAAATTTTCTTTTTTCTTAAGGGATTAATGAGTAGACGGGGGATTTTTACTCAGAAAAACTCGAACTGTCGGGTTCAGTTTGAAAAAGCGTTTTCACGAGGTGTACGAATACTCTTTGTACACCAACTGTATGTATTTTCCCCGGGTGTGTATCGACATCGTAGCCCGTATCTCGTGCTATGGAAAACACGTAGGCTCATCCTTGAAATCCACGGCTCTGTTCTTTTTTTTTTCCTTTTGGTTCGCGCGTTGCATTGAGGAACTATTTATAACGGCACCCTTTCCCGCCGCGGATTGTGAAACCGGCCGCGACGGTGTCACGCCTCGAGATCAGTATTCTTTCCGCAGCGTCGTTCCACTTTCGAGGATGATAAACAAATCGTTGTCAGCCGGCAGGTGTCTCCCCTCGATTCTGTCTTTTCCAGCAGGAGTCCCTTTGAAACTCGTTGGACGCGATCGTTGTCATCCAAATTTCATTGTCGTCCAAAACCATTTTGCTAGAAGAAGTTTTGTATCTCCTGTATGCCTGTGTTGTCTTTCAACCGCTTCTTCTTGGACCCCTTGAAGGTTTGAAACAAAGTCTTGTTAAAGGAAATATTTAAGCATTAAAATAGATGTAGCCAAACGAAAAAAATATAAATTTTTTTCCTCTTCTACGATATTTCTGTGGTTGTTAGGAAAAACGCCGCATGTCAGAATTTATGCATTAATTGAGCTCCATAGTATAGGATTTACGTATTTACCAGAAAAGATGTCATGAAAATAAATTCGAAGGCTCAAAAAACTAATGCAATTTAATCGATGTCCTGTGTCAAAGCATTGGTGATCAAAACTTTAAACGGCAATATCTCTAAGGTGAAATTCATGCGGCGTTCTTCCTGACAATCACAGATTTTTGGGGGACTTTTTGCAAAGATTTCTATGCAAAATTCGGCAGCATGTAGCTATCATAAAGCTGCGACAGCTACATGCTGTCGGATAATGCAAATTACGCCTCGTAAACGTAAAAGTAGGACTTTCGTGATTAATTAGAAGGCTATCCTGCGCCCTTGCAATCCTGGAAAGGAGAACACTCCCTTAATTCTTGCATTATTCGTTGCAAGAGCTGTCGTTCGGCTCGCTGTGCGAAGACTCTACTGATTTATATTCGCCCCATACATTTTCACAGTGAATATAAAGATCGAGGCTCTCGAAAAATTTGCAAAAAATCCTACAATCGAATAATACGATAAATTTGACCAGAAAAAACGCAGCCGCGATCGATTCAGGTTAACGTTCCGCGCCTAGTCCGCTCCAGAAAGCATGGTTTTTGCGATCCTGTAAAAACGTTGGCAGAAATTGCGCGATTCCGTCGAGCAGAAACCAGAAACCGCAAGTAGCATCCATGAAATCGGTAAGAAGGCAAGGAAACATGGGGATTGAAAAAACTCTGCGCGTGAAAACTCGTTGTTTGCAGCGGCTTGCTGCGCTATGCACTGCTTGCTTGCACCGCACTGGCGAGCAATCGGTCGATCCATGGGGATTGACACGGTTTCACGGCGTATCGATATTGGCTCGCCGCTATTTTTAGTGGGCCGTATCGTATTCTAAACGATGCAAACCGCAAACGTGACCGAGTTATGCGAGGCGAGCGTACTTACACACGCGGCCACGGTTCAGGAGGCACGGCCGATTCCAGGCAGTTGTCGACGACGCGACGCAGCCATCGCACAGCGGGCTAGAACAGTGGTTCTTAAACTGGAACAATTTTGACATTAACAGATTAATTTAGGATGAATAACAGATTTCTCAGGTTTTGTGCATATAAGAGAAACAACCCAATGTCAATCTTTGATCATGATTACTCGAAAATATTAAACACAGTCAACCTGGAAACATTATCTGATCGAAGAATAGTATCCGACCAGAGCTTTATCTTTAATTTGATAGATAATAATATAGATTGTCCCGCACACCTGAAGCAAATCAATTTCTACGTACCTGAACGAGTTCTGAGAACAAGAGCAGGATTTCAAACAATGAAATCCAAATCCACATATGGAGTAATAAATCCTTTAAATCGCATTATTGCTAGCTCAAACATACTTTGTAATAATATTGATCTTTTTAATGGCACGTTACAGGCATTCAAAAGAAAATTACGCAAGACTATTTGTTAATATCGTACCTGTATTTGTTTAGTTTCGCGCTTGTCCCTTCTTATGTAAATATTTTTAGGTCAAGACTTTTTGTTTCTTATGTTTCTTTTTGTTTTTATCAGTTCTACTGTAAAAAAAACTGTAAACATATATTTTATAACAAGTTTAACACCGTAGAATATATTTCCCGCGAAAGAATGAGGCATTGTAAAAAATGCAGTACAGAACAAAACATATAAGTTTGTTTAATTGTCGAGCAAAAACGGCTCGGCACGGAACGTGTTAAAAAGTTGAGATGCTTAACTTAATATAATTTGTCTAATAGGTTGAGAATGATATGATAATATGTTTAAATCCTTTTAACATTTTTGCTGTCTTAAATCGCACCTATTCACTTTTGTCATAAATGCATCAGATCCGCTGTCTACTTATCACAGGATCATCTGAAATGAATAATATTCTGGATTTGGGAGTTTTAAAAGGTTGTCAGTTTGTAGGGTTGTCAATTTTCGCAACAAAAATCGGCATCCTGGCGCACTGTGCATCGTCGTCGTCGTCGTCGGACGATTATCTCGGACCCACGCACGCCTGGAACTGTTCCAGGGACTCGGAATTTTCCTTGAAAACCGCCGTCTATCCCCTGTTATCGGACCTCCTCCCCGTGGCCCGGAATATCATGCATGCGAAATTCTGTGTCAGCGTGATGAGACTTCTTTGTGCATTCGAAGGATACGTCGACGATTGACGATCTCGTGGAAAATTGTATCGCCGCCCCCGTCCCCGGTCCCTAATACGCGCGAAACAAAATAAGAAGACAATTGCGAGAGCGGAATAAATATGATAGCTGCGGAATAAATTGCACGGTTCGAGGCGGATCCTTTCGTTCTTGATTTGATAGCTCTGTGGAATTGAGGAGTATATTCCTCGTGGGTGGAAATGTTGCGTTTCCTCGTTGTTGAGCAATGGAACTTGATTCGACTTTTTTATCAAAGGATTAATTTTATAGAGATAGCGTGATTTGTACAGATTTGTCGAGGATATATTCATTCGATTTTTTCGCGGAAGAATTTCTATTCTGTTCAACATTCTGTGAGTAACTGTGAATATAAATATATGCTCACTTGTCAGAAGGGAAACGTAATTGTAAAGATTGCTGTCCACACAAATGCTACAATCTCTGTGCCAGTCTTTATCCTCTGTTTGTCATTGACAAAAAGAATTTCGTATGGGACAATGAAAGACGTTTTCCGGTGAACAATCGACCCAGGAAGTTCGAGAACATTATTCATCTTTTCTATGGTGGAAGTGATTCATAAATCGTCAGAATTGTCGACACAAAACGCTCGTAGAACATTCCCCCCCCCCCTTTCTGTAGATCTTTCTAGAATTATAAATAGTTTTCCTGACTCACAGAGTCTACGTCAGTTTCGAACCGACACAAACTGCAACAAAATATAGTTAATCTTTTCGACCTTATTTCGTTCTGCGTTTATACAGCCATGCAATCGTATCAGATCTCCCAATAAAATTTATCTTACGACAGACAGTTATGTGTCTAGGAGAAACGGCTTCGGCAGACTGTTGCAATTTGTCGTTGCAACTCGTCGTTGCAACTCGTTGGGAATGTCTCCGGGAATCAGATAGGGAGCAGAGTCACTGCCGAATTTATTAGCTGCGTTGAGGAGACCGATTCAATGTGGTGTAACTATTCGGTCAATTAAACGCAGCTGACCGTAATCTTTGGTTACAGCTCTATACAAGAATTATCTCGGTCAGAATTTCAAGCAACTAACACAGTTGCTATAGAAACGTTGTAGAGACTCTAGATTACATTTTGATCACTATAATTTTCATTGACTCCCATCGAGACTGTTAGATGCTATTTGATCAGTTAGATGCTGATCGATCATGAGTAGGGATGGGATCAAGTACCTCGCAAACAGGTTCGAACCTTGATTGATGGCATTCGAACTCTTTATAAGTACTTCGAAAACAAGAATAGTCCCTAATCATGACTGTGAGATGCTATGATCAGCAGGAAAATCAAATGAGAATTTTATTCCCTGCACTGTGAATTTTATCGTTCGTACTTTTGATGATTTCAAAACAGCTACTGCTTCGACAACTTTCAATTTCCACCTCCTTGAAATTGTATATCTAATCAAAATAAATCGATAAAATCAAGCTGAAAGCTTGTATCCTTTAATCCTTTAATTTGTCGAAGAGACTAAAATGTTCTATGAAATATTTATTCACACTCTTTTCTAGCGGATCGTTCGCTAAAATCTCCGTGACCGCGTTTGTCTATTAAAAGCCGGGAGCGTTAAAAAGCGCACGTAATCACTACCGCGCGATCAAATTACATTTAGCTGAATCGATCCTGAAACTGCCTTTTTCAATCGCCCTGTTTCCAAAGTAATTAATCGATGGCCTGGTTGGCGGCTTAATGGACAGCAGCGTTGAGGCCGGCTCCTAGTGCAGAAGTGTCGCTAGAATGCAGTTCATCCGGTGCATTCTAAATGCAATTCCTGGTACAGATCGAGATCTTTATCGGTTGATCGCCGAGCCGATGGATCAAGAATCTGGGATTCTTTATGCGCGAGGAGAGTCAGTGACTTGAAAGTCAGAATGCGCGGGATTTGAAGAATCATCGGGACAAGTGCTCGGGGTGTACACGTTGCCAAACGATCCTCGTCCAAAGACAAAGAAAGCTCGACCGTCTCGGCATACGAATTTTTCCCGTGGGTCCCCCGAGAAGGAGAGAGGAGCTGAGACAAAGAGAAGGAGAGTAAGAGAACGGAAGGAGAGATACGTGAGGAACGTGAAACGTGCGCGGCTTCCAGCGATTCGAGCACGATCGAAGCGGCGCGCGGCGCACGCACGTCTGCGCTCGCATGCGTGCATTTGCATACGCGCTGCAATGCAGGGTGAAAGTACCGGTACCGTGTCGCTTTTTCGCTCGGACAAAGCCTATTAGACATCACTCGAGGGGTATTCCAGTCTAGAACGAGATATCTAGAGACAACCTTCTTGTTTTTCATCGCGAAATCCTCCGCTGTGAGATTCTCTTCGAATGAAAATGACGAATGAACACTATTCATTCATTTGGAGCATCGTTGTATGCGCTTTACGCATTTATAGCTAAATCAAGTACACAGGTGAAATTTATACATCGTAGGACGACTAACACTTTACCTACCGGAAGGCCTATTAATAGGATTTTCAACCATTGTGCTGTACCAATAGAAAGAATATAAATTTGCAGTTACGTTGCAATCTTAAATTAAACTATTAGATGACAATATTGTGGGTGACTTGTTAGTTCTTAATGAAAATTGCTGTTACCATTGAAGGTTCCATTCAAAAGTATATAGCCATGTACCATACATTTCTTAAAATTATGCAATAATCACCGGTCGGTAATGTGTTAACAAAATTTAAGTCAATATTTGAGTTGTCACCGGAACCGTACTTTTTATTTAAATGGTCAAGGGAAGAGAACATTCTATTTATGTACGCTGTTACGATGATGACTCTTTTCTAGACTAGAATACCATAAATAGTGCTTACTCTTGCTTCCGGTAATTCTGCGGATTACCCGGTACGTCTATCAATTAATTAAAGATACGTTATCTCACTGACAACGTGAGAATTATCGCTACGATAGACCTTGTATAGGCTCGTACACGTAATGTATAGTTATGCCTTCAATAACTTTAATAATCCCTTCGAATAAGCAGTTGATCTTGTACAATTTAGACGTCTACATTCGTACAACTTTGGCATCCACTTTCGCACAACTTTGGAATCCACTTTTACGCAACTTTGGAAGTTTTTGTACGTACTGTAGTCACTTGAAGCTTCTAGCACAGATCAAAGTTGCTAGTTTTGGACTCTGGTACGCCACATTTCCGTAGATTGTAGATCATAGTTTCCTAATGTGGTCCAAAAAGAAAATTGACCGACCCAATCCACACCTTGAATCTAAAATTACTGTGCACATTTTTATAAAAAATGATGTGCAACCAACGACCTACAAAATCGATATACTCCACTACAATTTGCTAACTTTCTAGAATGTGGCACAGAATTTTCAATAAAGCAGTGAATCATGTTCGATCGAACGAATTAAGCAACAGTATCACTATCGAAAGAAATAATATTGGGTCGTTCGGATAGCTATTTCCTTTTTGTCGTGTAGAAACGACATTGCTTCCATTCATTATTACTAACCTTATTTTAAATCGCAAAATCGTGATATATCTTGACAGCTGACATTTCGGACGTAACTTCCTACCTTGCAGTGCTTTCTAATCTTACGAGTATGTTTTTATCATTGCATCAAATATGCAAAATCAAAGTACGCGTTTCCATCACCTTTTGCTTTTCTATTACCACAAGAATAAAAATGCAGTGCACGAAAGAAAAATTCGTGCGCTGTTTAAGGAGAGGAGGTACCTACGATTACTATTTTCTTCGCTTTTCTCAACATTTTCATGCGGTGCAAATTTTTTATGTCGTTCAAATAAGAAAAGTCATATGACTCAATATTTTGCTAATAAAAAACATGCGCGAAAGATCGTAGAACAAAATGTCATAAAACTTATTCTAAATGGTAAAAAATTTGCTTTCATTTTCCCTTTTGAATACGGCATGACTTTCCGAACGACCCAATAATATATTCTCGATATATTCGATCAATTGCAATCAACGAAATCCATTGGTTCAAGAGTTACAGATCTCTCAGATAAAACATGAAAAACTAAATTGTTAGTGTTAGTCTCGGAACAGTATGCATCGTGAAGATCCGGTCGATGTTAAAATTTCGCTTTCTATTCTTGTGTTCGACCGAACTTTCCAAGATTGAAAAATCGCCCCGAACAAGGAAACTTTCTAAAGAATATGGTAAGCAACGTTGGAAGGCAGGTTGGGAAGCTATGGCATAGACAATCTTGTAGGCCAATCCCGGTGACAAAGGGCAAAAGCAAAAGATCAACAATCCCTAACGCAAGCTTCGCACTAGCGCGCCGACCAGCTCAGAGCACGTATCACGGTCCGAAAATACACGACCACAGGTCAGCCTAGCCGGGACAAATACTAATTTATATTTATCTTCTTTCAGATCACTCTTGATCCTCGGCAGCTGAACGCAGAGATGTAGTTCTCGATCGTCTAAAACCTCCAACCTCGAACACAATGTCTAACAACAAATCAGCTACTTTCTCAGCGTCGTCAGGAACCATTTAAACAGTGCAGAAAGAAAATAGTACAAAAAGAAACCTGTACAACTAACAAGCCAGTGTGCAAGCTAGTGTAAAAACAAGTGAATCTGTAAGACAATCGTACCTCTATCCGCAATAATCAATGTCTTCTCGAGGATCGAATGGATTGTAGAAGCAACCAGGAGGAGACTTGATCAACCTCGAAGAGTCAACCAAAGAAGACAATGGGGAGACAGGCAGGACGCTTCGCCAGTAGGGTCGCATGGACGGAAGCCGTGTCCGTGTGTGGGTCTAGGGGGACGGGTTTCTTGGGCCGATTGGCCTGAGATATGCCAGGAGTGGCGAGTCCGTTGATAACGGAAGCAACGTCGTCGAGGAGACCGGTGGTGGTGTCGTCGTCAAGGTCGGTCGGTGGTTTGTCGGTTACGAGTGTTCTGGGGGTAGAGATCGAGACAATCGAGCGCCGGGTCTGCGCGACCCGACGCGACCTGTTCGTGCCGGTGACTGTCGATCCTCGGCCGGCTCGGGCGGTCCACTGTCCAGACCTGAACGCGTGTCTGATCAACGAGAGCCGGCCCGAAGAGGAGCAGGTCGATTGCCGGGCGGTGCACTTCGGTTACGCGATCCCTGTGAACGTGGTCCCGGTCGAGGGTAGCCCGGAGCTGGTGCAACTAGTGCTGGACCACACGACAGAGTTGAGCAGCCGAGTGGCCAGCTTCCTGCTGGACCATCATCCCCAGCTGCGGGAGCAGCGGCTTCAATCGGAGCCGGAGATGGCAGCTACGGCGAAGCACGATCTGCGCCGGAAATACCCGACGACCGCCTCGGACACGTCCAGCTCCGGCGACGAGGACATCGCGGCGATCGCGAAGCAGATCAGCGACCACGCCGAGGCGATCTATCAAACGTGGAAAAGCCGGGGCCTAGCCCCCACCGAGATCCTGAACTGCCACAGCAATGCGACCGCCGCGGACAAGTTCGGGACCGCGCTCACCCCGACCAATCCCACCATCAGCCCCGGAAAAACATCCCCCACGGCCATGTCCGCGGCTAACACGACGGTCGACATCCTGGCGCAATCGCCGAACCTGGACAACGGGAACCTGGAGAAACTAGTGAACAACTTCGTGGTGGAGGACAAGGCTAGGATAGCCGCGTCCAGACAGAGATCCCCGTCCAAGTCCCTGCCCTCTTCCATACAATTCGCGTTGCAGAAGTTCGAGAGGAATTCCACGCAACAGCAACCGAATCAACAGCATCAGCAGACCTCCCCGTTGAAGAACAGCAACGTCGCTGGTCAAACGAAAGGGAAACAGAATGTCCTGCTCTCGCCGACTTCGCCTTACGCGAACAAACCCTCGCAGATCGTGAAGCCGCAGGTGTCCACGAAGACACCTCCTGGATCTCATCACAGGGAAGTGTTCCTGGAGACCATCGAGACCACGTTCCCCGCGGATTTGACGCCGACGAAGATCGTCCAGCAGAAGAGGCCGGCGAGCACGGTGATCACGTCGCCGACCTCTCCGAGCTTGGAGAACGCTTCGAACACGGTGAATTCAGGCCTGACCACGTGGCCGTTGAAGAACAAGTTGAACGAGAGCAAGAGAGCGACGGATGTGTCGGCGGGTAGGACTCAGTTGGAGGTGAAGCCGTTGGCGAAAGAGGAGAAGAGGAGCAGCGGGTCTAATTCCAGCGTGTACCTGGACGAGGTCGCTAGGGAGGAGGAGAGGTTGATCAACGCGCTGAAGACTGGTTCGGTGATCACCGAAGAGCCCGCGGAGAGGACCGTGCCTCTGACGAGGCAGAAGCCGGCGATCAAGCGGGAGAAGCCGAAGGTGGAGCCGGTGAAGCCGATCATAATCGGACACAATCATCACGGGAGCGGCCTGGTGCCTGCTTCCGCGGCGATGGTGAACAATGTGGTCTCAGCGTCGCCCGGAGCTAACTCGACCGGTGCTACCGACGCCAAGACTCTCAGCAAGGACGAGCTGTCGAACATGTCCGTGGTGCATTACGCGAAAGTAAGGTACAGAGCTGCCCAACAGAATCCCGCGACTCAGCAAAGGCTGGAGGAGCAGAAGAGCAACAACGCGCCCTCGTTCAACGCGTCGGAGCAACTGGTCTCGACCACCAGGTCGAAGTTCGAGACGGAGATTAAGAAGGACAAGGAGCTTGGGAAGGAGGACAAGGATCCAGTCACCTCTAGGTGGGGGCCTAGGATTAATACACCCAGACCCAGGATCGAGCAAGTGCCTCATCCGGAGTTGACCACGCAACAGAAACAACATATCAGAGCAGCGGCGGCGACCGGGACCGGGAACAACCCTATCAGACCGTTTTTGACTAGAGGCTCGGTCGCCGAGAGAGTGCTCATCTTCGAGAAGTGCCCCAGCGAATTGCTGCTGGACAAAAGGGGACCCAGACAGCCCGCTATCAACACGTGGAGGACCGGCCACGAAGTTCAGAACAAGGCTCAGGTAAATTGGGTGATTTGTACTCGAGGTGGTGGAGTTGTACGATTTAATCGATGGAGATCCTTGAACCTGTGGAGACTGCTGCTAGCAGATTCTCTTGATCCTTTTGACGTCTCTGACTGCTGTAGATCTTGTTCCTACACCCCTCTTTGCTGTGGAAGATGTTCTTTTTAGGATATCAGTGTGTTAGACACTGGAAGAACAGAACAGTATTACTTCTTCGCATAATTTGCCATCCCACTGTTCTATTGGGTTGGCAAATAAGTTCGTTCGGTTTTTTAGACAGGAATAAATCACAAAAACCGAACGAATTTATTTGCCAACCCAATATTACTTCACTCCGAAAAGACTATACATAGATTCGCCCTTAGCTTCTCGTGCACCATGAGATCATTGTTCTTATTGAACCCAGTCTTTCACAATTTCTTATTAACTTTACTTGGACAGATAAATCTATACTGATCATTTACGTAGTTAAGCTATTCAGTTAGGAACATCGGTGTATGGTTTTTAAAAGCAATTTTACAAACCTTAAGTGGAAGATCGACTGTTCCCGATGCGATCTCAAAGATTGCTGACTGTCCACCGTCATTTCGGAATCATAGCCCAACCTTCTCTTCCATTTTCTTTGGAAATCACGTTTCCTCTGTCGCCAGGAGAAACTGGACGCTCGTCGCGGCTTTAAATTGCAGGTTCGATTCGACGTAATCGCGTTATCGATCGGTGTACGGTGTCCAACGACAAGTCTGGCCCGAGTGGCAATTAAACGCAGCCAGCGTTCCTAATTATATATGCCGAGAGAAGGAAGCCTCAATTATCCTCCGACTAGGATCTCTGCCAGGTGTAGTTCCACACCGAGTACTCGAACATCTTAGGAATAAGGGGGATTGCTCTACACATCTTCGACACTGCTCGATTATACGCGTAATTAACACGACAGAGTAGAATACTGGTATTATACTGACCGGAACGTTCATTCGTCAAATGCACGGTGAAAACCGGAGATTGTGAAAACGCTTATTATAACTAACTTATTTATAACTAATGAACATTCTCGAAAAATAGTGAAACTCGAAGTTTCATCGTTTTATTTTGGATCCACAAACTCCTCCTCCGTAAAGTTGGTCTACAAAAATTGAAAAATCATATTAAATTCGCTATCTACTTGTACGTGTCACTGTATTTAGTTCTATGCTTCGCGTCTGCAGTCACTCGAACACTTCTTTGTACTTAAGGATGTTCTGGAGGTATATAAAAACACAACAAAATTTTTGAAAATTTCACAAGATATAATTCTTACTAAATTAATGCAATTACCAAAGTTTGGGTTCGATTCACTGCACCGTTTAAAAATTATAGCAAGTTAAAGTTTGCACATTTTAACACGTCTTCTTATAGTTTCTAGAGAATTCATAAAATTCCACTTCAAACTCTATATAAACCTTGAAAAAACACAACTAGAAACTCTTAAAAAGAAGAATACACTCAAAAACAAAAATATACTCATGAATGGTTTTCATTGCCAATATATTGATGGATTTCGAATATCCTTAATAATTTCCTGATGGAGAAAATTTCTGTACTGTTTCGATGTTGCTCACAGAAAAAATACTTATATATATATTATGAAAGCCAATTTTTTACCATTCAGAATAAGTTTTATGATATTTTGCTACAGCAATAGTGGATAGAAATAAAAAAGAGAGCCAACAGCACGTGGTGTTCCCAGGTACTGACTACGCTCAACGCTGTTTAACTTCGATGATCGGACGAGAATCGGTTTTTTGCAATGTGATATGGCCGTTGGCGAAATTAGTACATTAATAATCAAGTGATGTTCAACTAACAAAAGTTCTCGCCGTACTTGCAACAATTTTCTAACGAACAGTTCAATCACACACGTCTGGGTTATCATAAAACCAATAATCAACTCCCCAGCGCAATTCGAGAATACAGAAATAAACTCCAGAGAGTGTACGATGTTTCTGTGGTAGATAATTTTACGAAGAACACAAACAGCGTCCTGAGCTGCAGTCGCAAGTCAGTATTGGGAAGGGTCCAATTTATGACACTCTCAAGGGCCTACCATACTTACCCGTCTCGAGTCCCATGGTGACGAAAGCCACGTGAAGCTAATTTGCAGATTTCTCTCCACTTATAGTACTTCCTTGTTCAAAAAATGTTTCCGCAGACGGAGATCAATGTACCCTCTCTTCACATTTCACGAATATGTACACCAAGCCTTGTTGAAAGAAATGAACGCCCCGAAATGCAAAAAATGTCATAATACTCGGAGAATTTTAATACTGGATAGAAATGAAAAAGAGGCTGTCCTTCAAAAAATGTTTCCGCAGACGAAGATCAATGATACCTCTCTTCACATTTCACGAATACGTACACCAAACCTTGTTGAAAGAAATGAATGCTCTAAAATGTGTAAAAAAAATTTCATAATACTTTAATGCTGGATAAAAATACAAAAAAAAGAGCCAACAGCACGTGGTGTTCCCAGGCGGTCACCCATCCAAGTACTGACTACGCTCAACGCTGTTTAACTTCGATGATCGGACGAGAATCGGTTTATTGCAACGTTTTGTTTAAAAATTGTTTATTTCAGGCATAAGAATATTTAACAATGGTTGAATACTAAAAAAAAAATAAACGAAAAGTATCTTATTGCTAAATAAATTTCTAATTATTACTAATGTAAAGGCACATTAGAGGTCTACTTGTGACGGTTTTTGTACGACGAGGAGCAGTTTATCTGTACTCCTCGTAATAATTACTACGTATCACAGTAATACATTATTCGGTTCACAGCCGTATTAATTTATCTTGCACTTATATTGCTCCCGAAAAACGCCTTATAAAACTAGGAGCTTACTTATGAATGATAGTACAGGGTGATTGGTATGGGCGGTGAGGTGATGTATATTTACAAGTGAGATATGGGTGAAATAATGAAATTATGCTATTTATAGGTGAGATAGTGATGCAATGAGCCTATTTACAGAGTGAGGAGAAAGAGAAGAAAAAGAACAAGAATATAGAAAAAAAAGGGGTGCAGATGTTTGCTTGTTTTTGGTTACCCTACTAATGAGATCATATAATATAATATATCCTAACTGTGTTATCATAATATATCTTAATTTATATTAGTCACAGTTGCGCGCTATAAGTCTTTGGTTATTACATCGTCAGTCTTTGTATATTACAACGTTTTATATTATAAATTCGATGTCTAACTTATCTTATCTTAACTTAATATAATTATGAACTTGAGGAGTGTAGGTAAATATAATTTTTGAAACTTAACATTTAATACTGTGTAGTAAATTGCACTTTGGTGTTCCATGTAGGAGAGAGTATGAGCTACGGTTTATTGCAACGTGATATGACCGTTGGCGAATTAAGAGATTCGGAACTGAATGATATCAAGCATTCTTAAAATACTGTGATTCTAATTCTTCGTTATTCCAAAATATATCGATTTTCCATTCAATGATATTTTCTTGTTGGATTATGGGATAGTTAAATAAAGACTGTTTCAATTATACTGAATATGCTTCATTTGCTGACTCGGAAAGAACGACTTTACAGGGAACTGAACGTCGAAAGGAAAGTTGGTGGGCACTTCTTTCAGGGAGCATTTAATTTATGGCCTTGAAAAGGTTCGAGGGTTTTCAACACATCTGGCATTTCTTCTACTATCCTGGTTTGGAATAAGGTATCTTAGAACGTCAGGTCATTTTTGTCAACTAATCGATACATTTAGTTTAGAACGTTCAATTTTCTCATCGTGTGCATCTTTAATTGATTGCTTTTATGTTATTAATGTCACAATTCCAAAAAATTTGAGTTTATGCATTAATTGAGCTTTATACTATAGAATTTAAGTATGTATATTCCAGAAAAAGAAGCCATTTTTCATACACGATCTTTAGCCATTTTCCAGGCAACTTGAAGATCCCGTGCTCGTAGAATTTCTGTTTCTTATTATCAAAAAATTGAGTTATTTGAAATGAAATGTGCACCGCATAAACAATGTTGAATAGAGCGAAAAAAAAATGGTAATTCCATTAGCAGAGCTAACAGGATTAAATTTCTATTTTAATCGGCATTGCTGTCCGGTAAACCGTGTTCAAAATCCTGGTGACAAGTCAGGCTCGTTATTAAAAATCCAAGTTGGTTGAATGATACGCTGAGCGAGGAGGCTATAGCGTTCGTGCCGGGTCTCCCAGGATCCGTTTAGGGTTGCCGGCGGCGTCTAGCGGGAAAATCGAGGGACAGTACGCGTGTGCGAGAGGAAAATCGAAGCGGACTTTGCGCTTTTCATGGAGAAGGGGCGTCTAATTCGGCCGGGGACGTGGCTCTCTCGAGCATGATCGGGAAGGAGACGTGTCGCCTCGCATGTTCTTGTCTCTCGCGTGTGTGTTCTTGCCTCGCTGGGTGGCTTATGTCGGGCCTTCTTGGGCCACGTCCAAATTCCTCTTCCCAGGGAGGATGTCCCGACCGATCGGACTCCTGTACTTTTGTCCCGAAACGAGTTCAAGATCTTCTCGCGTAGAGGTCGTTTCAGCTTCCTCGCCCTCCTCGGAACCTACTCGAACAGCATCCGGGCACGATCTTCCTCGAATCTTCGCTCTTTTTCTGTCCCCTCTTACCATCGGCCGCTTCCAAATAGAGAACGATTCAATATGTACTCATTAGCGCCAATCTGTATCAATTCCGTTTTGGTCAATCGAAATACTGAGTCGCCGGGCGCGATCAATTTATCGCTGTTTGACGCAGCAGCTGTAAAACACTTTTCAGCGTGTCAATGAGGACAGACTGTCGCTAAATACTCTGATGGTTTCGCGATCTACAGATTCAGATACCATGATTGTTGCGATTAGACTGTGGATTTTGTGGATGTACGATAAAAATTGAGTAGATCGACTACAAAAGAATATGGACGGTTGACAATTTTGGAAATACAGGCTGACAAGAAATAACGTAGTTAATCATTTCTTATTATAATTCTGTCAAATTGACGAATTTTGGAAAACCAAATAATAACAACCATAACATGGACCTTTAGTATTCATATATTTAAGAAGTTTCGAAATGGCCATTCTTTGCGCCGATACAGAGGCTCAAACGTGTCTTGAAATTTTCGGCAATAGGCCGCAGCTGTTCTGGCGTCATTCGGTCCCACTCCTGGTACAGAGATTTTTTCGATGACTCCAAATTTTTATGGGGCAGAGCACAGGCCCTGGCCTCCAACATCGACCACATCTACCACGTTCAAACGGTGGCCACTTCGAAACTTCTTAAATATATGGATACTAAAGGTCTATGTTACGGTTGTTATCATTTGGTTTTTCAAAATTCGTCGATTTGACAGAATTATAATAAGAAATGTTTAACTCCGTTATTTCTTGTCACCCTGTAATAGAATCATTCAGCAGAGAGACATAATAGCATCTCCAAAAGAAAAGGTAAAAAAGTGCAGAAACAAGAGCCGGTGAAATGAAATAGAAAAATGTCAAGGTACAACGCTTTGATGCAATTATGGGAAAAATGGATGGGCACGATTTCGAATAGAATAAAGATTAAGAGAATATTAGATACATGAATTTACTATTTGCAGCGTATTCAAATGATATTAAAGGATGATAATTATCCCCTTGCCTTACAATATCATGTCTGACTCGTGATGAAGATTCTGAACAGATTTTGATAAAAATGAACGTTAATAATTTCTTTTAAACGGAAATAAAATTCTACATGTTTTGGTTTTTGTTATGTATACAGCTATTGGAGAACATATAAGCCTACAATCTATGTCAATTCACTCCCGTTTTAGAAAATTACGGTCTACGTAAAAGTTCCAATCACTGAAACCGTAAAATTAAATCGTAGGGCAAGGGGTTAATGCACGACATTTTTGTTTCGCATAAAGATCCGCAGTCTCTGATTAATCATGTTGCGAAAGTAAAGGGCACCGACTGTCCTTTAGAACAATTTAGAGGTTTCGAAGGGCAAAGGGCGCTCGTTGGCCTACTTGCTCTCAGACTAATTTGTGGAAAACAGTGGCGCGGAGACGCTCTCGAGGAAGTGTCGCGTCATGCAACTCACTAGCAGGGTAGCCGTTTTCATGAATAGCAGGAATAGCGGATTCGGCGATCGACCGTTTAAGAAAGGAACTTCGTGGCTAGTTTCGAAGTGGCTCTGGACCCCGGCCAGAAAGTAGAAGAATATACCGGGAGACGCGTGGCTGCCAAAAGGCATTATCGCGCCACGTTTCTCTACGACGGACATAGCTGCGGGTGTTCCGCCGAGTGCATCCACCGGTCCGTCTAACTCTAGATTACTTTCTACGTTTGCCATCGATTTGTTCCGTCGTTTGCCTCCCAATTCGATCGGGCAAAATCGGGTTCTTCTACTCGGAATCGCGCGCTCTGTTTCCGCTTGCTCTCACGCTTCGGGAAACTTGGTCACGTTTCCTACTTACTCGCAGCGTGATCAGATTCGCGTATGAGAATTTGTCGTTTGCATTAATTGAAAGATACAAGACGTGCATAGACGTTTAATTCTTCTTCAAGTAATGTTAGTAACATTGAAAATACAATGCAAAATTAAATTTAGTTACAGGATTATTTTAATCCAAGCTGTTCTGAATTAATGTGCGAGGAAATAAATGTCGGAATAACCGCGTTCTAGTAGTATACTGGAGCAGGGCAGTTAATTAAAGCGAAATGTCGACGGGTGATTAGAGTCACGTTTAGGGCACGAGCATTGGACGTTCCGGCGACTACAGTCACCTTTACAGACGAAAGGGTTAAAGGTCGAAGAAATTGTCGAGCTCCGTTCTCTGTAATTCGGCACATGAAAGTCTATTAAATAAATAGTAATACCGAGAGCTGCTTTGAACTTGTTAATGAGGTTCTGCGATTGAATAGGACTCGGTCTACCGAAAGTTTGATCGATACACTGTTTCATACACGAACGGTTCTCAATTTCATATTGAATTTCACTGTACTGTACCGACAATCGAATCTAACGAGTCAGTTGGATAAAGAATTTTCCGTTGACGAAAAAAGTCAACAGAAATCCACCTGACAAGCTCGTTCCTCAAAAATACCTTTAAGGATTGATTTTTTTATTTTCTACTTTTTAGTCTTACTTAAATGGAACGCAAGATATGGAAATACGCGAGATAGAATGAGGGGTTGACTCCGAGAGACGACGCCTCTTGATGGAGTCCGAAATTGTCCGAAATTGAACTGAATGAACGGAACACCACACTGACCGAGCTCCTTCGGTGCGAAATGGGTCAGTGGAGTGGGGATAAGTCGTAGGGGAAACGCGTAGTGGAGTAGGGAGCGCTAGGGCGCGGAGTGGGGATCGCTGAACGCGATCACGTACTCTCCTGAACGTACAGTCTTTTTTAAAATTTGTTTTTTAATATTGCAATGTCATCCAGTTCTGAGCTATGTGTTCAATGTTTCAAGTCTCTAGTTCATCGAGAAGTGGTTTAAAATTCGATTACAAGATTTTATGCATACAACAACAACGACGACAACTCGGCAAGCTAATATAAGCGTGGTAAAAATGACAAGATTGCGTTTATTTAGAACCGGTATAATTTTGATGAGACGAGCCAAAAGTATTGAAACTCAATTGTTCTGTTGGATTTCGCGTTAACGATGTTGCTCGCCGGCTTCTGTCAGATTGGAAAGTGTGCTCGTCATTATGCGATCGCAATCGAAAGTTTTCCCGGGAGCCCGACGTTTCCCCGTTGTTTTCAAGTAATTTACTACGAGTTCTTGTCTCTTCCTGGTTCTATCGGCGCGGTGCGGCACGTCGCGTCGCGAACTTTCCTCCTCGATCCGCTTTTTCAACCATAAGCGGCGACAGAGCCGCGTTCCAAGGCGACACAGTCGACGGCCTTTTAAAATCTAGCACGGTGTCCAATATGGAACGACCACAATGAGTCAGTCGACGCAGATATGCCGCGAGAACGGTTTCTCGCCGTTAACCCCAAGGGCGCCACGAAATACATTTTCCTATTTTCCCGGCGCGGGAGCCGAGTCGATCTCACGTCCCCCGATCAAACACGATCTCCGTTATGGGAATCGACGGCTCAGCTTCGAACGGGAATCTTAATTAACGATACTAAGAACGTGGATGACGATGCGCTGCGCCGATCTCCGTCCGCGAATTCGCGATTTGAATACGCGCGAGCTATAAGAGATCGGCAATACGCCGATTTTTCGAAAATGTATGCAGTGAGCAGCAAAAGTGAACACACAAACGATATTCTTACAAAAATGAATTTCTATTTAATGTTCCAAAAAAATTTAAACAATGATTATTATTATTTTGATAAATACAAAGTGTTCTCGTGTAATCGGCTTAGTACTTTTTTATAACGAATGTCCAGCAGCATCGATTGATGTATTAAAAAATAGGAGATTCCATTTAAAAAAGTGAAGGTGACCTTCATATCTTCAAAAAAAATTACATAAAAACAAAAAAGTTTTTTGTATCGTATGAGCCCCATTTTACCATTCAACTTTGTCCTTCAGACATTTGACGTATCTTTAAAAACAACCAAGATATTCAAGATGGTCAAGTTAGGTGAAATACACCCTGTATTATTGGAAAAATGGCCAAAAATTTGGGTGGACACATGCTTGTTACGTTTATAAAATAATGTGGAATATGTATTTCTAGAGCTCGGTAAACCTAATGTTAAGATCAGGTAGGTTTCAGATCGCAAGGTTCAGTGTACGCGTTTGAATTTATCGTGCGATGCACGTTTAGGCACGATGTTTTTAAATTTGGTATAATGTTACGCCACGGGATCGCGTGTCGTTTAATCCGAGTGTGACGATAGAGCGAACCCCGTAGATCGTTCCACTTATGGTCACGGTGGTCCTCGGGGTCCCTTTATTTCTCTCCTCGAGGTCGAATAACATTAATCGCGACGAAAACCGAGCGTGAGTCAGCGGCCGGCCAAGCAACAACACCGTCTCTGCTCCTCCATTTTATCCCCCTCGATTAACTTAATTGATGCTCGGGCTCCTTTCACGCGGAACTACGTATTTTCTCTTTCTGTAAGTCTCTACCTATTCTTATCTTTATCACAACAAGCAGAAATGTCTGAGAACTTGGTATCCAAAGGCTGCGGAGGAGCCAAAAGATACGGAAGAATGAGCAGAAACCGTCGTTGAAACTTCTGTCAGAGGAGGGCGGTAAGAAATTAGAAATATCAGAAGAATATAAGTATTTGGTAGGTAGAAGCTGCGGAGAATGAGGACCGTCGAAGCTTTTGTCGAGGCAGCGAAAGTAATGAATAGGCTCGCAGACGAGAAGTGACTGAAAAGAATGGAGATAGCAAAGCCCTTATTAAAGAAATTGCAGTAAACATTCTGAGGAGAGTACCTCACGAGAAATATGTATCTCATTTGGACTATTTGAACTGGGATCCCTAAAACTTTTGCTGAAGAAGCTCTAGTGAAAATAATGGGGAGAGTAGTAAATCAGGAATACAGTGCTGGACAAAACGATGAGACACTGTGCATGTTTGAAACAGGTAAATCTGCATTTCGTGCATTGTATGTGTTGTGTCACAACTTGTGTGCCATCTCGAGAGAACGTACATACAAAATACACGTTTCCTTGTCTCTATATAATATACGGTGTACCTAAAAACTTGATAGCGGAATACTGCGAAGAACGAACTTCATCGAAGTTTCTCTCAAAGAAGCAGTTCGACGAGAACGACAAGAAGGATACCAAATGGAGAACACCGAAAAATTTGAATCTGGCCGAAGAGCACGGCAAATGGAAAACGGCTGAGGTGGCTAACAACTGCGAAGAACGAACGTCGTCGAAGCTTTTATCGCGGAACGAGCGTAAAAACTGAAGAGGGTAGCAAATGAAAAATGTCGAAGGCCTTGGCGCGCGCGAACCAACAAAAGGCGAAGGCCATTGAAGCTTTTGTCAAAGAAGAAAACTGGAGCACAAGGAGAAGGCCCAAGCAGAAGGAACGAAGATATTTGTTTGTAGTTCGGTGAAATAATTGATCGAGAGCGTCGACGGAGGAAGATCAAGAATCGGAGGAGGTTCTGGAGGATCGGTTGACGATCGACAAAGGCGTCGAACGCGCGACCGGCACGGCAATGCTGAAGCGAGGAAAACAGGCGATGATAGTCATCGAAGACTCTCGGTACGAGACGCGTAATTTTTCATTGGTAAACGGTCGCGGCGGTGAACCCTCGTGCATCGAGCGTGCTCCGTTTTATTCACGTTTCATCGGCAACGCGAGAGGCGGTCTCGAGCGTAGGAATGGAATCGATGCAGCTTCTGCATCCGCACTCGTTGCATCCATAAATATCCGCGAGTTTCCCGGTTCTCGGTGGCCGCGGACCCGGCCGTCCTCCTACCCGGGGAATTCTGTTGTTTCAATTGTTCCATTCGCGTTTCACACTCCCGCTGCCTTCTCGCTGCCGAACCCAGGCTCGTTACTTAGCTTGCACACTCCCCGCGAAATTCTATTACTCTTTTACGGGCCGGCTTATCCTCTGTTTTTTATTGTCTTTCCTCCAAACCGCGGTGAATCCCGTGAAATACATAGAAAATGATACAATGTCGATGCATCTTAGGGCGTCGTTGTATTTAATAGACTGCGGTATGCGATTTGTGATTTTGGTAGGCAAGAACCAGGTTTTGTTAGTCTGAAATAAATCGAAATCGTAATGTTATGCCGTGAAGAAGGAAAGGATGGGGTTCCCTCGAGAAATAATCCTTTTTCTTCTTTATAACTTGAAGTTTATTGAGTAGGCCACACCAACAGATTGTTCACAAGAAATCATGCTTACAGAAAGTATACGTCCTTACAAAATAACTGACGGCTCGGGAGTGAGTCCCACTCGATGAGATGGTTCCTTATATGTATAGAGGCTTTACAAGGACCTTTGGTCTACTCCAAAATGTGTCATCGGATGTGTAACTTTGCCGTTCCTAGTCCAGCCAAACATTTGAATCAGCTTTGGCCAAAAGGGCGAAGATAAGGTTGGTTTGGAATCTTATCGGAAAGGGTGATGCGGCATAACAGTACGATTAAAAAAG
This sequence comes from Lasioglossum oenotherae, assembly GCA_028455765.1. NCBI lineage: Eukaryota > Metazoa > Arthropoda > Insecta > Hymenoptera > Halictidae > Lasioglossum > Lasioglossum oenotherae. Next base: position 7,060,970 of record CM052300.1, on the reverse strand, counting down.
GTAATCATTGAAAAATGGACGATTGATTCAATCGATTGACGAAGTTGATCGTCAATGGTTGATTAAATTTTTGCCCAACTCTGGTCTATACATAATTATCGACACATACGTGTGTCGTACGTAAGCTTTGCGAAATCGTCGGTACTCGGAGGTGTTCGTCACGATCCCGAACGAGAGCGAAGACGCGGAAGCACCGTCGAAAGGTCAAGAATTTCGTATGATCGCGAGGAGCAAGCCCTTGGCCGGTTGGCAGAGGCGAATTCGATCAGAGGCGCAGCCGAATTCGCAATGTCAATTGGAACGCTGATTGACGGTATCCCGTGTGTCACGCAGCGAACCGTGCCAAACAGAGGCCACAATAATTGCAAGGCCTGGTCCTCGCTGCTCGCCTGCAATCTATTCCAATGTCACGCCGCGCAAATTCGATACGAGCCGATCCGATCGGCGGTTTCGTAATCCGCGCGATAATTCCGATCGATAAGAAGCCACCTCTTCTCGATCCCCATTGTTCCTCGATCGCATCGATTTTCCCGTTCGCCAACGCGGTTTCGCAACTGTTGGGCGATACCTAGGCCGATCATGTTCTTAGAATCGTGCGACTTGCTGTCAGTAATTAATCGCAATTTATTTTATTTATTAATCCTCGTGCGCTGCTCAATTCTATTCCGAAGCAGATCTCTGATTTTAGTTAGAATTTCTATTGCCGGAATGTACGAATTAAAATAATTAGCGAACGATAAAATCAATTGTGAAATTTTCTATTAATTCTATTAATTAACGCATCAATATTTTTCTCACACTTACAGCCAAAATGGCGCCCCGGACGGACGTCCGGGTTGCCCGCCCCTAGAGCTGGCCCTGGTATCGAGTCGTTCTTGACGATATCGCAGAAATTACTTTGAATTAACTTAGTTTCATTCAATGTTGTACAGAAATTTTTCTCACGCACGTTTTCATCTCCTACAATTTCAAAATCGTAGAATGTACATGTGGAGGTAGCGAGGTGAATTTTTCGAGTTCCTCTTTCCAACGACACAAATTTCATCTTCGTACGACCATAGACAGTGACTCCATGCCTATTTATAATCACCGAGGATATTTGTGGACACCCTATACCTTCGCGCAAACAGTGTGTTCACAGATTAAAGTCAAGTTACAGGGAAGTTTTTCCATTTAATTGGATCTCGACTTCTAGCTTAATTTCGCTTGATCAGAGCTGAAAGGTTGAAAGATATTTCACAGTTCCCGGGAAACCAGGTTCGCAGAGCTTCCGTGAGCTCTCGCCATTATTGTCCTCTAATTCCTCTCGAACGTAGTTTAAAAAATTTCGAAATTCGTCGAGGCACTAAGCTGTTTTGATGTACATCGGTACATTGTACATTATACGATGTCAAAAACGCAGCAACATTGCTAAAAATGTACACATTGTGTAAAAATGTAAATGTTTGTTTGTTCATAATCTAAGATCTCCGAAACGGCTGAACGTAGAAAGCTGGGGTTTGAGCCATTATATGCAGCGTTCCTTCGGGAAGGTTTTAGGACAATTCGCATTCGAAAAACTCCATTCGTTCAAAAGTTCATCATTAGTCAGCAGAGACGACTTTTTCGCCCTCTTTTGGGCACGTTTCTGCTTATAACTTTTGACTGGTAGCACCAATATTCGATTTGAGGTGCTCATTGGATTCAGCTCACCGAGTTCTTTCAAATGGCCACTGATCCGATTCTGTAGGTTGCTTAGTTTAAGAGTTATAACGCAAAAAGTATGCGTGTTTCTTAAACTTTTTGGTTTATCGACTTTTTAAACAGCTGTAGGTTTTCAACGGTAGGTTGTAGGAAAAATCTGAGATCACCTTGGCGATTGGGAATTTAATTCTCTACAACTTTTATATATTTGACACTTTTTTCTCGGACGCGATCTAAGGGGTCATGCATAAAACGCTATAAACTCGAAAATGTTGATAGTTTTGCTGTAAGGTATTTTTGGCCGTAACTTTTGAACCGTTTGTCGAAAATAAGTTCTGGGCAAACAGGCTTACTTAGCGTGCGAAAGTCTACAAAATGAATCGAACAGTTTTGCAGAAGTTAGAAGCAGAAATCTGGTCAAAACAGACTGAGCCACAGCAACGAATGGCCGGCTACGGCTAGTAGTATAATAAGAATTGCCGTAATAAGTCGGACCATAAAGAACCGCCATGAATCCACCCTTTTCATAAAACTCGCAGTAAAAAGGTGATTGCAAGCGAAGCTAATTTTACCGGGGGAATCGATCGTTAAACCAGCGACTTCCCGATCACGATCCGGAAGGCGTACTTGTTCCCGTCGATATCCGTAAGAAAATTCCTCGCGATATCGTCGGGATACCGATAAATCTCGATATTGGCCAGTGGCCGTGGCAATTCGTTTAGTAAGTTCAAGTTGATCTATTCGATCTCCGGTTTTTCCTCGTTGGTCGCCGGTCAACGGCTTCGGTTCAGGGCATTGGCTTATTTCGCAGCCGGCAGAATGGAATGCATTATTGATTTTCCTCCCGAAATGGAAGCTCTCGAAGTAGTCGCGACGCTATTTTTATTATCGCCCAGGCGGTTCTCCTCTTAATATCGGCTACCCGCGTTTTACCCGCGCCGCGGTTTCTATTCCTGTCGCTCGAGACGCGTACTCGTATACCCGTTTCCACCGTGGCTCGTTTCTGGCAAGAGATTGGAATCGTCGGTATACATATACACCTTTCTCCAGAAATTGCTGTCTTTTAACGGACAGCCCGAAGATTGAGACCGCCGGCAGTCTCTTTTGTCCAGAAACAACGAAGCAACATTCTCGCGGAGCTTCTTCGAATCCAGCGTTATCGATCGTTCCCGATAAAGCGCCGCACCGGTAGAGATTCTCTTCTCTTAATCATTCAACCACTCGATGTTAATTGGTATGCACGGCCAGCGACAGATTCGTTTCGGTTGCCATGAAGATTCGACTTCCTGCCAGCTCTCTCGCCGCACTTATTCTGCCATTTATTCTTATAGCGTTGCCAGCAGAACGCCGGTTGATTAAGTCAATGATCGATCCGTTTCATTTAATCGAGCTTGGCTCGTTTTGCAATTTACTCCAGAAATTGCTCTCTTTGGTCCAGAAACAACGAAACAATATTCTCACGGAGCATCTTCGAATCCAGCGCTATCGATCGTTCCTGATAAAGCACCGCACCGGTGGAGATTCTCTTCTCAATCATTCAACCACTCGATGTTAATTGGCATGCACGGCCAGCGACAGATTCGTTTCGGTTGCCATGAAAATTCGACTTCTCTCTGCGCTTATTCTATCATTTATTCTTATAGCGTTGCAACAGAACGCCGGTTGATCAAATCAATGAACGAATCGAACTTGGCTCGTTTTGCAATTTTCTCCCGAAATTGCTGTCTTTTAACGGACAGTGTTGGAGACATTATTATTCTGCACTTCTACTTTCCAAGTTTGCGATTTATCACAGCGATCGCAGAATAGAATCATGATCGCAGTCGTGATTTGAACTTCGTTCACACCCTGATTATATTATTCCTCGTTGTTCCTCATTATTCCTTTGCTTTATACAATGTAACTCGCAACTTTCTTTTCATGTCGTCAACAAAAATCCTAAAATAACAAATCACTGTGAAAAATCACCAAAAATAGCAGTTCACGACATCCCTAGCTTACAAGGACCATCCGAGAATCGATTCGCAAAAAGATTTGCCTTTCATTGATCGCGAACGACCATGTAACGTTAACCTGGCCGAAGCTGAAAATAAATTTTGTCTCTCGTCCAGAAGATTAACAAACAAATACTAATCGTTGTGAAAAAAATCGTACAACAACGGATCGATTCGTATGATCATCTGCAGTTTTGTCAATCATGAACGATCATGAAAAGAGCGATCGGCGCGCGACACGAGCTAAGATCGTTTTCGCTCGGCCAGGTATCGTTGCGCGTCGAGCGGCGGACAATTAACACGTGGATAGATTTCCTCGCGGTACAGCGAGTGTATCGAGCATAGTTGGTTATGATGTAACCAGAGTCACATGGGCAAAAGGCGCGGCGATGCATTAGCCGCGCTCGGCCGGCCCCTTTGCATTCTTCGGATCCTTCGCGGCTGCGTCGCGTAACAGGACGCCGTGTCCTTGGCGCGCCGACACCTAGAACAAGAAACGCCGTCCTCATAACAGAGCCGGTGATTATGCGAGCAGCGCAAACAGCTAGACCACGTCGAGATCGTTCCTCCCTTCACGCGAAAACCCCCGTCGATCCCTCACGAACCTAATATCCTCGGATTCCTTTATCCTTTGCTGAAATTGCGTGACGTTACATCGAGAGGATACGAGAGTGTCCTATTGGGTTGGCAAATAAGTTCGTTCGGTTTTTGTGATTTATTCCAATGTAAAAAACCGAACGAATTTATCTGCAAACCCAATAATAGCAACTTTGCATTTTATAGTCTGCTTTTAGAAAGAATGTGTGTACCTCGAGATTCTACGTGTCCCTCAGCCGTTGCTGAAATGTTACCATTACAGGATAAAGGAATGTTTGTCCCCTATCTGATAAGAGACCCGTGAATAGTTCTGATTGTAGGAAAACAGATATCCTTGGGATCCTTTAGTCATCGCTGAAATTGTGTGACGTTACATCGAGAGGATAAAGGAGTGTTCCTTTTCTGAAATCCTTTGCTATCCTTTGCTGAAATTGTGTAACGTTCCGACAATAGTACAAAGCATAAGGAAACACATTCATAGTTTCCTACCTGATAAGATAAGACCCACGACATTAGCAGCGTTTTGCGGTTTATTTTTCGAAAGAATAGATCTGACGCAAGGCTAGCGGTCGCCGAAAAGATGCAGTTCTTTATGCGCTTAAAACACGCTCGAATGAAAGTCTTATTGTTGAAATAAATGTAGCCATAGAAAAAATATAAATTTTCGTTTCTCTTCTGCGACATTTCTCGGGATAAAGACGATTCAATCATTGTATAAATTCCTAAAACATATCTTCTCTTTTAATATAACTCAAAATTAATTCTTAATAAACTTGATTATTCGTGTATTTACTTCATTTTAATAATTTGATTTTCATTAAAAATCCATTGCAATAAAATGTCTATAAAAATATGAACTTAAATTTCCTCTTGTTCTTATTTCTTATAATATGTTATTATTGAAAGTTTTGGTACAAGTCCATTTGGAGCTAAAAAATCGTTTATTTTCTTTAACAATTTTAAGAATTATTATTGATTCTGACTATTCATGTCGCATACAACTCGCACGAAGATTCGCAGTCCGATTACGAGCACTCGCATTGCATTTCGTTATGCAATAAGTTACGAATGACACAACATTTTAGATAATTGCTCGCGGTTCGCATGAAACCTTCTAGCAGTTACCCGGAGAAAGCTCTAGGAATCGATTGCGTTTGCATTCGATTAGCCTACGATGTTTTATCATCAACGTGACACGCAGACACTAGTTATTTTCATGATCGTTTCAATTGTCGCAGCGCGTCCGCGCGCGCGCGCGCGATCATTCGTGATCGAGAGATTACCCAGTTGATCTCGAGTTAATCAGCCTCTGGATATGTGCAATGCGAGCCTGCGTCTTTGCACTCGCGCAGACTGACTGATGCAGTTTCTCTTGAACGTCTTTTGATGTTGGTTACAGACGTACGCGAAAGACAAGGCCCAGCAGAAGAACCTACCGCCACACACCACGTTACAGAGGCACGTGAAAGCGAACAGAAACGTACACATACCGAGGTAAATGAACACTTCAATATCCATTCACCGCACCTGCGAAAAATTTCCTGAAAACTGCTCTACGAGACCCTGGAGAACCTTGTTTCCAAACAGGTTCAAATGTTAAAAACAGTCCTCACTACACAATAATTATTGGGTTGGCAAGAAAGTACTTTCGGTATTTTAAGGTGAAATGAAAGCCAATTTTTCTATTCAAGCAACGAACTTTAATTAATAGAATTTTCCATTTTGTTCGATGATCTTTTGCCATCTTTCTGCTAGTTTCATATTTCCGCGCTCATATAACTTCAAAATTTTTTCAAAATTTTGGTTTTATTTCACCTTAAAATATACCGAAATTACTTTCTTGCCAACCCAATAAATTGCACGTTAGTAATACGGACTGAAGACCTACCGAATCCGAACCTAAATTAAACCGTATACATATTTCTTGTTTCGAGATATTTCAAGGAAAAGGATGTCAACACTAAATGAATTCCGACTGAATTTAGTTTAAAATAATCTGTAAATTTTCACATAGACCACACCGTAAATTATGGGCACATCGGTACAGTCGTTTGAAACAAGTTTTTAATCGAGCCTATTGTAAATCCGTGGTCATCTAGTAATCTCGCACTCGGATCGCGTTTGTAAGCGAAAAAATTAAACATTCATTGGTCCGGAGCAAGAGTTTCGAGATCAGACGAAGTCTGCAAAAATGAGAGCTTTTCAATTTGAATAGAGGATGAGGCAATAGAGTTTGCGGGGGAATTGCGGGGGTTGCCAAAGCGCAATGCTGATCACGAACCCACCTTTACGCTTGCAGATTTTATTTCCCCGGGGGGAAGCCGTTGCCATTGTCGCAAGTGGAGGCTACCGTCGCCAAAATTACCGCGGCATTCCAGTCTCTGCCGGGCCATCGCGCCTCTCGCGCCCAATTTCACACGATCACGAAGGTAAGGAGCAAGGGAAGGTAGGGAGACTCGTTCGAGAGACAGATTCAGATTCCCACGGTGCGTTTATGCTTATCCAGAAGCATTGTTTCCGTACGTGAGCCCCGAGATCTGGGGGGAGCTTTCAATTTTCCACACCTGGTCACTCGATTCTTTACTTCTACCCCCTTGCCGTATTTCAACGAGTCAGACTCGTCTCATGAAGATTTTAACAAAGTCCAACAGATATGAATGTTACGTGTTTCTTTTTAGATGAAAGAAAGTTTCATTCGTTTCTAATCAATATTTAAGCATTAAGATAAATGTAGCCATACGAAAAATGTAAATTTTCAATTTGAAAAGAGCAGAAAAAGAAATTTCATTCGTTTCTAATCAACATTTAAGCATTAAGATAAACGTAGCCATTGAAAAAATGTAAATTTTCAATTTGAAAAAAGCAGTAAATTGTCCCGGTTTCCAGAATCACCATTCTCCGGATGACTTTTTGGATCAATTCGAACGATTTCTGATTATAGGCATGCGATCTGCCGCTTTACTGGAAAGTGCCGCTCTTCCTGGCAGCAGGGGGCGACCAGACCGGCTACGTCGAGATGAACGCCTTCCTTGATTTCTGGAAAGAGTATGTATTTGGTAATATTCATTAAGAAGAACAGAGGAGAAGACTTATGATATTTACGATAGAAGACACGAGGGAAGAGAGAGGCACAGATGAAATTGAAGGCAGTGTGGGACCTTGATGGAACACCATCGTGTTCTCGCATTCTATCTATCGCGCCGACGCATAAATAACCTCTACCATTTTTACTGAAATTTATTGCTTTCCCGTTCGTTTATATGGTGTAATAAAGACGTTAACTTCCTCAAGGACGCTCATGCCAACACGGCTTCATAGTCACCGAGTTACAAAAGACACGAACGGCTCGAGGATTTACACCGATTGGCTCCTCCATTTGTAACTTTGCTCAACTTCGAAAACACAGAGATAAAAATAACAAGAATCTACGATAGTTCTAGCCTCCCTCCTCGTCTCTTTTTTTCATCAATGATCCACGACACCGGTCATATCTATTAGGTGTACAAATAAATTCTCGGCCTTTTTTCGTCAAATTCGATATTTTCTTACTGAAAATACAAGTACATACGTTTTAATCGGGAGAGTAGTCTTCATATGCTTCTACATATAACGAAATCAGAAAATCTATATGCTTTCACGTAAAATAAACTAAATCTTGAAAAACTTACATCGGTACGACTAAAGGAACCGGTTTCCTAAATCGTACCACCTAATATAGCCTAAGTCGTACCTAAGAATTCAATTAAGCAACAATAATAATTAAAACGTATTTTTCATTAATCTGTTTACGTGACACATAGGTATTCAGTTAGTACAAACATCGCATACAAATTTGTTTGTTCTTTTGTCAACTCCAGCGCATACATCGTGCACCCACGATTTGCATTTCAAGCATTGAAACATGTTTTCCTCCTGATCTTCTCCGCAAATAAAACAAAACCAATCGCTTTCCTTCATTTCAATTTTTAATACCAATTCCTTTTTATTAATTACTGCATTTCTTTTATTTGCCGCATTTTTTGTGTTTTCTTTATTCTGCGTTGACGTTATTTCGACTGACGAGATAGTACAACGGTACAAGTTAAATATAAAAAGTAAACATAACCTTTTTGTTTGATTGTTTTACGCCGCTTCTTCAACTGCTATGGTTATTAACCGACGTAACCTAATAATTGAATAATAATATGTAAATTCTACTGAATTTATATTTAATAAGGAACATAATTTTATCAATAATTTACTTGCAAGATTAACTACCAAACATATGCAGAAAATTATAAGAAAATTGAAATAAACTTACTTGATGACAGGATTTATAATGAGGCTTATGGCAGACAATAATACGTAAAGCAACTTGGCTGACTCAGATGTATATTTGGTTGCCGTTGTATGCGCTGTTGTCGCCGTAGTTCGTTCAAAATTCAAGTGGTACGACTTAAGCAATGGTAAATACGATTTGAGCAACGCAAAACACTTCTACAATCTCAATAATTGTCAAATAAAAAATCTAAAATGGGTCATTTGATTGCTCGTGGTAGGTTTAGTGTTAATCATATTGGTTTTGATCTTCACCGGTCCATTGAATCTGTACCGTAAACGGGGGTTTAGCGACTGGTAAACAATTAAATGAAACCGACTGGTGGTCCCCGTGTCTCGATGGTGCAGGCCGAGAATAAATCGCTGTATCGTTTACAGAATGTCGAACGCCAACCACGACGCTGCCAGCAAGTTTATCAGAATCACGACCCGGGGCCAGAGGAACAGCATACTGCCCGAAGATCTGATCCCGCTGGTGCAGGACCTGGTCGAGACTCATCCCGGTTTAATTTTCCTGAAAGAGGCTACTGAGTTCCATTCGCGCTACGTACACACGGTCCGTACCAGCACGATAAATATTTGCGAGGCGCACGCTGCTCTCTCGGCCGGCGAAACGCCGAGAAACAGAAGGAAAAATATTCGATCCGAACGACGCAAGCTGTGATTTACGCGTCGAGAAATCGCGGGCTTGAATTATTCAAGACGGTCGCGTTAACAATTATCGCGATCCTGTCTCGCGATTCTTTGCAATTTAGATTTCGCTATTTTGTTATCGAGATGTTCACTGCGTTGGGCTGTTTATAAAAGTTGTTTTAAAGCAATCAGCCATTGTAATATTTTATAATATATGGCTGAACTGTTTCTTTATAAAAATTGTTTATCAATGCGCGTGTTGCTCGGCTTTTAATATACCAGAATTATATAGGCAGTTCTGTTTTTGTAATAAATAACTGAACAATTATTAAAGTCAACTTGACATAAACTTATTATTAGAATTCCTCTTTTCAAAGAATTATTTTCTATACATTTTCTGAAATTAGTTTTCTATAAGAATTAGCTTAAAATAAGCTTATATGGCCGAACTGTAATGGTTTATAATCCATAAACCGAGAAATACAACTTTTTTATAAAGATACAGTTACAATTGTTTATTGCTTCGGTCATTCCTGGGACACAATTTATTTAGACCCGATGGAAAACGTTGTTGAAAAGATATACGTATTTCTGCTGGAAAGATATTCTCCACTGTCAGCAGAACCCACTCGTCATGCTATTTTTGCAACACTATGGTACTTTCACCTTTTCATTTCACCAGTACACCATACACAGCCGTGAACAACGAAAGTCTTGTATTTTTCCAGTCTATATTTTTAAAAAAGTCAGTGTTATGTCATCCCACGCATTCATAATAATTTTCCTAACGATCCAGCTTGAAAATTGTATACTCGGAAGGGTAACAAAAGATGTTTTACCATCCATCAGCCCACGTAGTTAAAGTATTAAATCTCCTCTGAGAGAAACAGCATGCATGACAAACCATAGCGAAGATTTCTCAGGAGATTAATATTTATACCGTTCCCTTTGAACACGGCTGTTATCGATAGACTGAGTGTTTTATAGGATTATGACAAAAATCGGTGGTTGTAACTTTGAAGCAATGCAAAGAGATTGACAGAGTTCGAGAATATCGTTCCCGCGGTTTACGATTTACAGAAACCATTTTTAATTTACACGAAGATCCACAGTCTAGTTACCTTTATTTTCATGATTCCACCAGGTGATCGCCAGGATATTTTACTGCGTGAATCGAAGCTGGAGCGGAAGGATCTCCGTAGCTGAGCTAAGGAGGAGCAACTTGTTGTCGGTGATCGCGATCCTCGAGCACAAAGAGGACATCAATCTAGTCACCGCATACTTCAGCTATGAACACTTCTACGTAATTTACTGCAAGTTCTGGGAGCTCGATCGGGATCACGATCTCTTCATCGACAAGAAGGACCTCACCAAGCACAACGACCACGGTGAGAGCAAACTTCTCGGCGAACTATTCCAGCTATTTTCCTCTTAGCACTTTACCTACAGTATAAAATTGCTTATTGTAGTTAACTGCGATCGATTGATTCACGAATAAAATTCCTGTAGCTATCCGCCGATTTATTGAAAGACCTTCGATTATTTATTCTTAATTTTGAAAGATTATTAAGTACACGTTACCTACCTCACCAGTCTACAATGGAGAACTGTTACGTAAAGTCCTTCAAAATTAAAAATAAATAATTCGGGGTCTATAAATAAATTGTTCGTTAGCTGTAATTGTGTTCATGAAGCGATACATTGCATTGAGCAATACGAGCTGAATACTTCTTTCGAGATTGTCGTGTACACAAGATGAGAGACGTGTATGTATCGTCTTTGTAGAGATTCTCCGGTTCTTTGCGGTAAAAATGAAATAGAAGGGTTACTGGGAATAATGAGGAGGTAGAGATTGATTCATTCCATGCCAAATCGATCACTTTTTGCAGGCACCATCGTCGATTTTGTTCTAAATGAAATATGTTATAGTCCATGTCAAATTAGGGGGATTTAAGTCATCATTCTGCCGGTTTCGAATTTTTTTAGAAATGGCAGGCCTTCAAAGTTTTCAATTTTTGCCCATTTTGGCGGAAACGTACCTCACTTACTAATTTTTATCTCAGGAACTGTTTGTCCGATAGAGCTACATTTCTTTTTTGTTTTATTCGGAAAGGATTGGACTATTACAAAATAATTTTTTCAACCTCGAAAATCAACTTTATAATGTCGAAAAATTGAAACAAATTCTTCTTTTACGTTTTCTTCGATGAGGGGCCAGAGTGATTTAAATTTTGAAGTTCCCCTTTAACAAGGTTATTTAGTCGTATACAGTATACAGTCTGCTGGTATTTTCCTCAAGGAATATAACCATATTTATTTCAAAATGTTCAAAATTTGTTACATTACTATTTCCCGCGAACCAAAGAACGTAGACACAAAGAAATAAATTAGGGAATTGTTAATTCGACATTGCAGCCCTTTCGAAGCGCATGATCGCGAGAATATTCAGCGGCGCTGTGACAAGAGGAGGTGTGAAAAGTGCGAACGGTGTGCAACAGCCCCAAGATAAGATGAGCTACACCGAATTCGTGTGGTTCTTGCTGAGCGAGGAGGACAAGAATCATCCCACCGCGATCGAGTATTGGTTCAGGTAAGGTCATTCGACTACAATGAACTTCGCAGAACATATGAACCGTGAATAAACTTTTCGATCTCGTTCGACAGATGTATGGATCTCGACGGCGACGGCTACTTGTCGATGTACGAGTTGGAATACTTTTACGACGAGCAGTTGCACCGCATGGAGGCGATCGGACTAGAGACATTGCCGTTCGAGGACTGTCTCTGTCAGGTACTGAAACAATTCACCGTTAAAATTCAAATGGTGGCATGCGATTATACGAACCGATGTATTTGGCGCAGATGTTGGACATGATCAAGCCAGCCACGCCAGGCAAGATATCTCTGAGCGATTTGAAGAAGTGCAAGATGACCTCGATATTCTTCGACACGTTCTTCAACCTCGAGAAGTACCTGGATCATGAACAGAGGGATCCATTCGCGTCTGCGAGGGAGCATGACCCTGACGGCCACGAGGTAGAATCCAAACATTCCTGTTTACTTCATTTATTCGTGCATTTATCGATGATGGATTATTCAGGCACATCTAGAATCACATTGTTGGACAGATAAAGGTAGCCATTGCAAATTTAGTGTTGTATAAAGCTCGAGTCTTCGAAGCTCCAGAGCTCAGTCTTAAAGACTAAGTTTCTATAGAAGAACTCTTTAAGACTGAGCTCTGGAGCTTCGAAGACTCGAGCTTTATACAACACTAATTGCAATAGCTACAGTGACCGAAATATAACGTCATGTAACTAATAGATCGCGGATTTTATGCATTTTATTTTATGCACAAAAATGAATAAGTGCTCTCAAGTGACTGCTGCTACAGTGAATACACGCAAAATTCGTTGCGCAACGTAGATAGAAATAAGAACACTGAACAAGCTAGTTCGCTCAGTGAACCTACCATTATTTCGGCCACTGTGTATACTACTGTTAGTAATTCATTTCGATTAAATTCACCACTAGCTCATGAAACATATTAGCAATTCTTTGTTGATTCATTATCGTCATGTTCTGTGAAACAGCTTTCAGACTGGGACCGGTTCGCAGCCGAGGAGTACGAGATGTTGGTGGCCGAGGAGAGTGGTAACGAACAAAACGAGCAGAAGTGAGTACCGGTGGTCCTAATCGCGGTTCATCTATGCATTTTCCCTAATCTCTCGTGATGTCATCTATCTTCATCCATCCAGCGAGCATTATTCCAATGATAACTTTCGAATCGACAATGCTGCGGGAACGTTAAAAGAAAAGGATGAGAGGAAGCGTCGATGAGCGATAGATGAATCGATCACCGTAGGGAATTTCTTGCTTCACCTGAGCTATGAAACGAAACTCATAGCTTCTGAATTTCTGGCATGCTTTGCCGTTTAGATAGAAAAGTATTTTTTGAGCCCACCCCAGCCCATCTTCCCCTCGCGGAATCTAACACAATTTCAACCCTGTACTACGACCGTAATGACAATGGTGCGATCTATGCGTTTGTTGCAGGCTGTGTGATGATGAAATGTAACCATCATCTGCAGCTCAGTAAGTAAAGAAAACCGAACTGCATGGGTATGATGCACGTGAATGCGTAATGCATTGATAGAGAGTCAGCTAACCGCTTCTTACTCTTTCTGTTCGATTTATCTTTGTTTTCTTACCCGCGGACGAAGTTTACGCGAATCCTAACCGGACAGCGAATCGCGTCGATTTCCTTTGAAGTGGATCGGCCTCGCAATTCTTATATTGTTATCCAGCTATAGGAATTCTTCGTTTTGCCACAATCTTGTCCTCGATAGCACTTTCCCGATGGACGGGAGCGACATTTGAAAATTGATCGTTAACCCTCGGACACGGAATACTGTTGCTCTGATATTCTCAGCACCAGGGCCGGCCATCTCGGGGGTGCGACGGATGCTATGCACCGGGGCCCCGCGATTGAGAGGGCCCCAACATGATTAAGAACTAAAATAATGTAATTTTTCTGAAGTAATTAATGTATTAGCAAAAACAAAATCACGCATTAAATAAACATGCATTAGTAATATAGAGGGTGAGTCCGAAGAAACAGAACACCTAAATATCTACGTTACTTTTCGTTGTACAAAAAAACTTCTTCAAACAGTGTACCTTTGTCCTAAGAAGTTTTTTTGTACAACGAAAAGTAACGTAGATATTTAGGTGTTCTGTTTCTTGGGACTCACCCTGTATGTTCGTGTTTGTAAATTTTTTTTTACTTTACAAAAAATTTAGGGCCCCATATGGTTTCTTGCACCCAGGCCCCTTTATAAAGAAGGCCGGCCCTGTTCAGCACAGGTCCGAGAGTTGAACCTTCAATGCAATACAGATCATCCTCCTTTGCTTCCACTTTTATCCTTTTCGTTGCTGCAGATTATTAGTTTCAACCAAGTATGGTTCAGTCGCATAAAATGACTCTGCTAAAGGTGCCGATACACTTGCGAGTAATTTGCGACAATGCGACTTGTTCAAATTATTAGAAGATGCGTATTTATTTAATGTCGCAAGTTACTTGCTAGACTATCAACACCCTAACAGAGTCCCCGACAGTCGAAACATTCGCCATCCTCGCACCGAACCGTAATTCGTTGAAGTTGCAAGTGTTTTGGATTGTAGAACGCTCGTCTATAGCCCAACCGTTCAGAGCTTGGTCTATAGAGAAGCTGAAACAAAGCCAGAGAAAAGATGGATTCGTGCTTAAATACGCTTCTGTTGATTCGTAGATCATATGATTCCATGTCGGAGGACGCGTTCTCGCAGAATATGGACGGGGAGTCGGTGGATCAGCTGCAGAACGCCGACCACCAGAGTTACCTCGACGATCAATCGGCTGCGAACCCGCAGGATGCCGTTCATCAGTCCAGGAATCAGTACTACGACAGCGGGGACAGCGACGACTACGCCGAGAGCGACAACTGAACGTCCTTTGGCGACTCCAGGAACTCGAGCGCGATGGGAAGCTGAACTGGACCGGGAAGGAAGAAGCAGTAACAATTGCTTCAGCAAGAAATATCTTGAAGATGTAGCAAACTCGCTGAAAGTCGTCGAGAAGTTGAGTCAAACATAAACGATCGGGAGATCCAGTGAAAGACAGCGAGCGACGACTGTTGACGAAAGCTGAACAAGGAAGAAGCAGGTTTAAGGTTGAAATGATCGAGGTGAAAGATAAATCTTGAATAGTCCTCGAGATGTCGACGAAACGTAGTTCTTCCGCGAAGTAATGGAGTTTGTCAGTGACAGTGAAAGGATTCCTGGATTCGCGCGGACTGTGCCGAATCGGATCAATTCGGTGATTTATTAGAATCGCCGCGACGAAGTACAAAAGTACCGGGGGACCCTCGAGATGGTTTCCGAGTGTTCGGACGCGACAAGGGGCGTGTATCCAAGGATAGATCGCTCCGGAAGCGTTCAGTGATCCTCTGCTAAATCTGGAGAGGGTTCAACGTGTCGCCGAATCGATCCGCAGCTAAAGAAAACCGACGAAGAAACAAGGCCGCCACGACTCATGTGATAAGTGTCGTTGTCTAATCCCGTACACGATGTTCACTTCATGTACGCGCTGTGTACTTCACGTTGTAAATAGACAGCAAATCACCGGACCCTTATTTTTACTTAACGTAAGAGCCACTTCGAGAAGCGCAACACACACCTCTCGATTGCTGCAGCTGTTCCCCGAGAACGCTAAACTTTATCATGAACTGAACACGTGGGAGAGAACCTCTCTCTCTCTCTGTCTTCCGTGTATTCGCACGCGTACCTTTTTCTAGCCCAAAGGATGTTATTTTTTAGAGGAAGCAAAGAACGAATCTCCGTGAGACACAGTATATTTCTTGGAAGATAGAGAGGATGCAGCAACCGGAAGTGAACGCTGATCGAAGATATCAGGGAATCTCTTGCCCTCTGTAATCGATCTTGTAAACCATAGTATTACACCGCGACCGTATTGCGAGAAACTGACGAGAGGATCGTACAGAGTCAAAGTATTCGTCCACGGTTCAGGTCAATTCGAACGGCTATTTCGGGATGTTTGTCGGATCTAGTACCGTAATTAGACTGCGGATCTTCCTGCAAAATAAACATTCTTTTAGTACGTAACGTATCGGTACCCTTAAATTCTTGTAATCTTTCCGTCATTTGAAATTATCCAATCCGTAGTTTAGTAATTAGATACCAAATTCATCAATTTTCGAATCTCTGAGATTATTTTTATTTGAAGAGGAGTGAAAATGATTTGGCGGTGCGACGAACGATCTCGAATGGCCGTATCGATTTTACCACGACTGGTGGAGGCAGTGTAGGAACTACTCGTACGTGGGGTGTCTCCTTTTTTTTCTGATGATGCAAAGTATGTATGTATTTCGCGAGCTTTCGCCGTTTAATTTCTGCGGGCCTGGAAACGGGTGACGTTTACGATAAACAAGCCAAAGATGCAACGTTTTCCGTTGTCCGAATAGCGGAGGTATACAAGAAGAGAAGGAAAGATCGGGGAATTTCCAAGCGCTCTTTATTTTTCGTTCGAATTCGTATCGTGAAATGGGGAAGCTTCCCTCGAGATTCCCCTCGACTAGCGGGATTCCGGTTTTATCGACGCTAGAACCGCTGAAACCCTGAAGCTGGATATCATTGAAATTATTCTACACGATTGATTTGTTTCTATACACGTCTAATTTGTCCTACTCGGTAGTTGTAGCGTTAAATATCGGAACGGATTCAACCGACGAT
The DNA here is from genome assembly GCA_028455765.1 of Lasioglossum oenotherae. Taxonomy (NCBI): domain Eukaryota; kingdom Metazoa; phylum Arthropoda; class Insecta; order Hymenoptera; family Halictidae; genus Lasioglossum; species Lasioglossum oenotherae. The sequence goes on along the minus strand of CM052300.1, from coordinate 7,044,459 downwards.
GAAAGTCTTTTGTAAGCGACACGTTTTCTGAGAACAGTTTGTTAAATTCTTTTCTTTTGTATTTACTACGGCGAGTCGGGAGAAGGTTTTCTATATGTATACACTTGGATGTTAAATCATGAATGAGAAAATTACGGAGAATCTTGTTTCCAAACGGATCTACTGATTTTATATTACTTTTTCGCTGTTACGGGAACACCGTGATTGATACGTTCGAGGTAAAAAAGGCAAAGAACTCTTGAACGTAGTTCAACAGAATGATTGAACGTTGAATGAATATATCACGGGTGTTTGGTATGTCTTGTTAATTTGAAGAAAGCATCTCGTGGCAAGCCCTTTATTGTTGACTGTTAAATTGATTGCTCGTGAGATTTTATTTCTGCGTGAATTCTATGTCTTGTTGTTATATTAAATAATATGAATTCGCTTAAACGACGACCGTCATTTCCGGCTCGGTAAGAGTGTGCAATGCATTCGGATGACTGCCGCGGTACGAATCATTATATCGATCTATTTGAGCCGCCAAGACTGCTGGAATCCCTGTATATATATACATACACACACACACACATATTATATATATATACATATTACTTTCAGTCTTCGAGATTTCATTTTAAACTGCGTATATGATATTACTCTAGTCGAAATGTGTGCTATAATTCACGTAAAAAATGACCACGAGACTGGGGGGGGGCTTAGTTTAGATATCCGTTTCGCGTTGTTTGTTGATTAACGACGATGAATCGTCAGCGAAACTTCCTTGTCGTTAAGCGTATTTCGTTCTGGAACGACTGCCACTACTGGATCCATCCAAATGGACATATTAAATGATCATTTAAACTGGCTGCTAGGAACATACACGATTTAGGTAAACCGTCTGCAGTCTTTCCTCGCGTTGTGTCATTTTCGTCTCTACAAATAGTGTTACCTTTTTACCAGCCCTACTAGGTGCTACAACTGTGTTTCCCAACATTTTTTATGCCATGCCCCACCTTTCTAAAATTCTTATGCTTATATGTAACATATACAACATTTTTAATACTCAAAAATTGAATTGTTCACTGAAGAAACTTAAATGATAGGTTTTAGGAAGAAATTACTCATATCACGCATATGTTACTATTTACCTCGAGCCTCCATACCCCCGAGGTAGCAACACTATGCGAGGGAAGAATATTATTCGGTAAAAATGGACCTAAGTTCCTAGGGTAATCAAACATCAAATACTTAACTATACTATCGTTGTTAGGGAATCGATTGAGAGGCTTCGATTATATTATACTTGAATCCCACGTCTTCCTTTAGTTTCGAAACAATGTACACGAACACTACCATAAGCAATTAGTGTTCCAGAACGAAATATTAGATCCAAAACAGTGCTGAGAATCGATGCTTGGCAAACACCGAGGCCGGTGTTGTTCTTGTTGCTGTTTGCGTACCTGTTTATGATTGCATGAGCCCAGCTGTTGTTTTATAAATCGTTCGTTTGAATCGTTTATCGAGAACCGGTGTTTACCAAGCATCGAGGCCTACAACGAAACCCACGTGCTGCTTTTGAACGCAGTGCTCAGATATTGGCCAACTTTTCTCGCGTATTCTTCTAGATAAAATTCTTGATAAAATAGGGTACTTTGGTCGCCCTGCAAAATTTTTAAAGATTGTTATCATTTATTTATGTATTTGTATATATTCTCGTAGGACACTCGTCCGGAACAGTTTGTTTTGGTACTTTCCCGCTAATATCACTGTCCCACTATTTACCTTTTCATCGTAATATAGATATAGATAAATACTAGGAGTGTGCGAGAACCCGAAAATACATCGAGACGAGCCGGGTCGGGTTCTCGAAAATTTCGGGATTCTCAATTATGTCGAAATTCCCGAAAATGTTCGAAATTATCAAGATTATCAAGATTCTCGAAATTGACGGGATTCTCGAAATTATCGAGATTCTCGAAGGATAGGGATTAAAAAAAAGAAGATTCAGTGAATAAATTTTATAATGTGGTTTTCGAAAACGCCTCAAATATCGGAAATCTTATACCACGAATAAGCGAATCTTATAACGGTAATCGAGTACTGAAAACCCTGAAATTTTCGTGCACTCGTAACATAGATACGTTACTGTTTTGGATACGCATGCGTGAGAAATCTTGGCCAATATCTCGACCCTGTTCGAACGTCGGCGGAATCGATCATCGGATAAGGAGGAGGAGATCTTTCAGTCGGTTCTGATCGGAAAGTATAAATCATTGTGCAGAATCGGATTTCGTGAATTTCATTCTTTTTTTCTTTTTTGTAACGCAGCGATCCGCGAGTCGATCGCTTTTGTTGACTGTCCAAAGATGTAAAACTACAATTAACACTTTACAATCATATCTTTTATATAGTACGTTACGATATTTTTTTTTTACTATATACATACGTATATGTATATATATCTCTATGTGCATATATGTATATGTGCATATCTCTTCGTAGAAGTTCTCGTCGTGACGTGTTCGTTCGGTCATAGACGTTGTGACGACGGGACGAGGAAAGAACGTGTCTGGTTATTCGTCATTGCATTTGGCCATGTTTTTTCGATTGTTATATTTATTCATTACTCTATGATAGGTTTATCACTGTTCTAGCAATCTGTTACGTGACGAAACAAGTCGAGCGTGTTCGCGCCACGATTTTCGCGTGTCTCCTCTGTCTAATATATATTTCCAACAGGGAGGGAAGAAAAGGGAATCGAGTAATTTTTCAATGAGACACCAAAGCTCGTGACCCGAGATATCGAAGTTCGTGGCTTGAAATTGCACACGCAATTGCTTTCGCAGTTCTCGATTTAATAAACTCACGTTCACCATTTACCTACATTTTTATTTATATATTTTATCTGTGCATGAGTAGACGAGTAAGGTAATTTTGCAAGTTAATAAAAATGAACGGTAAAAGATCCTTTGCGTTGAAATCTGTTCACACAACCCGCCTGTCCTCTTTTGGCTCCCGTGCATATTCTGTTAGGATCATTTCGAGTACTGGAACTTTGTTCTCTATATATATATATATATATACTGGATTCATTCATTTATTCTGATATATGTAAATATAGGTCGACCTATAGGAGGAAATAGATTAATGAAATAGGAATTTAAGGAGTGAATATACGTCCTCGGAGATTAATAAATTAAATTTTATCCAATTTATCATTGTTTAATTTACGTTACCCAATTACAACTATAGTGCTGCGCAATAACACAGACGAGATATAAGAATATATCTCGTCTGTGACAATAATTAAGAATTATATTGTAAGTTTTCAAATTAAAACCTTTACACACAGTGATGAGATGTGCGCTTTCCACGCGCATGCGCGATCAAGATAGTGGGTTCTGTTTCCGGCTAAAGATGATGTAGGTTAGGTTCTGTTCCATGCTATATAAACATGATGCAGACAAAAGTGACACGGCCAATCGGCTCATACTGTGATAGGATCATAGGATGAGACATCTGTCAATGTTTTTACTCATTCTATTCTGATTCTATAACAATTTATGATCAGTGGTTTACAAATTTCTAAGGTATCTATTTAGTCGACGTTTTCTACACATGTCAAGAGCTTATCTTGTCAACTGTCAACGTGAAAATTTCAAGTGTCCGTAAATTCTTCGGGCGGAACACAACATTCCATAGTATTTTGAAAAGCGTGGAGTTTTTGTAAAATGATAGATGTTAAAACCATCGTGAACGACACACAAGATGTTAATTACGAGCCGAGAGTGCGAAGTGACAGTACTGGAACGGTACCATCAACACCATCATCATCATCGGATTACATGACAGGAGAAGCGGATGATAGTTCAGATAGTAAAGCTGCCATTCCTTTCAGTCTAAAGTCCGTGGAAACTATATTATCGTTGTCGAAGGTAGAAAATCATTGTTCTCTGATGTTTCCAAAATTTATATACTCATGTTTCGTATTTTAATTTAGACAATATGCGAAGAAGATCTGAAAGAAATGGTACAGAAATGTAAGCAAATGGTATTGGAAAGCGCTGAGTGCTCGGACGAGAGGAAATGGCTAGTCAGACGCTTGATCGAATTGCGTTTGAGGGTGCAAGAATTGAGAGAAGCGTCGCAAGAGAAGTTACTAGAGACTCAAGTAATCTTAGGACACCACTTGGTACCGCAAAAATACTATATAACAACTTACGGACCTGTATACTGTGATCATTGCAGCGGAACAATTTGGACTATGCTCCAATCGTGGTACTTATGCAGCGGTAAGATACTTTTGTTGCATATCTTCGTATTATACAGGCATATTATCGAGAGCTCGGCGGTTGGAACAGAGATGGTACAAAAATATGAAAGGTAGTCCTACATCCCGAAAGTATTGAATTATACTAACCCACGCTGTAAAATCTTTCTGGTACAGTTGTTATATCAGCGTGTATCGTATTTGTACAGATTGCAAGTTTTGCTGTCACTGGAAATGTTTGAACAACATATGCAGAGTCTGTGTACACGTCGTTGCCAGCGAGGCAGGTGGATACACATACACAAAAGACATTTGTCCTGAACAAGGACTGGCGAGTCAAGGCTATCGATGTGCAGAATGCAAAGTGAAAATAACATTCAGTAAGTATCAGTAAGAAATACGCTGAATATTTCCCAATAGAGCTATGTACGTTTTCCTTGTTTGCTAACGATTCGCTTTACAACTTGTTCGCATACAAGATATCTTATTTACCACATGATTAAACAATGATTCCCTTACAAGCTTTCCCAAAAGGATTATCCTTATCTTGTTTTGGCAGTCCATCCAAGGGTTCAGGTAACAAACGATAAATAGAAACAGATTTGATCTTAGATGGTTTATTTAAGAATTTTGTTTTGAGTGTTTGATTGTTATTAATTAAAAACAATGCTGTTGTATACCAGAAAGAAATTAAAATATATCGTTTATAAATATAGACTCGGCGTGGGTAGAGCCACGACTTTGTGACTACAGTGGATTGTATTACTGTCAAAGGTGCCATTGGAATACCGCAATGGTAATACCCGCAAGAGTGATCAGAAACTGGGACATGGAACCGCGTTTAATATCTCGCGTTGCCACGCAATTATTAACTCTTTTAGAAGATCGACCTGTTCTACCTCTCGAGGAATTAAATCCAAAATTATTCACTTTGGTTCCAGATTTATCATTAGTAAAGGTAAAGGATTTATATCTATCTGCAATCAGTAGATTGTGGATTTCACTGCAATTCGAAACAGTGAATAGTAGACTGTAAATCTTTATGTATTTATAGAAAAATTGAGTAGATAAAACTCGAGGATGTCAATATATGATCTCTCCTCTATTAATAATTATTAGACTGCGGATCTCTGTGCATTTATGGCTTCTAAGAATGTTCAAAAAATGCTGTAGTATTAAACTCGACAGGATTTAGTACGATTTTGATTTATTTTGGATCTACAAATACTATTACCAATGAAAATAGCATTTTATTTGATAACACTTTCCTGAAATTTGTCTCTAAAAATTTAAAATTGCATGAACATCCGCAGTCTAATGCTTCTGTTTCTTGTAATCGATGCAGACAATTTATTTCAATGTTGATTGACTGATTAATGATTACTAGACTGCGGATCTTTATGCATTTACAGCAAAATTGAGCAGATGAAACTCGAAATTGTTGGGAAATTTTCAAAATTGAAAATGTCGATTTCGTCTCAATTAATATCATTAAGGGAAGAAATAACATTCGATTTAGCCCCTGTATCTTGTAATCGACGCACACAAATTTGATTTTGCATAAAGATCAGCAGTCCAGCGATCGAAGAGCCAGATAACAGGAAATAAGCGACATAATTCATTGTCAATAGAAATTCCGGGAAGAAATGCAAATGATGAAGCGCTACTTGGTTCTGTGCACCGACGCGAACAACCATGGATTACCATGGAAAATTGGAATACGTACTCACATGATCGAGAACTCGGGCAACTATTCAATCAAAGATCTCATTGATCTCAACAATGGAATTCTTCTGGAAGAGGTTCGCGCTGCGTATGACACTATGCACGCTCACATTACGGAACAATGTGAATTGTGCAAAGCTCGGTAATTTACCAAGATTAAGAATTTGCAATTCATTTTATAGCTGTGGTATGCAATATGTTTTCGCTTCAAATGCGTCGTAAAGTGTTTGAATAAGGATCGAGCCACCTTCTGATTTTATTCCGTAACTGTAAGAGATTTGTCTTCCAATGTTTCTATCTCTTTCGTTCGGACAGGACAAAATGCATAGAAGTGGAAAAAATGAATAGATCTAATTTAAAGCAGTCAAAACATTAGAAGAATTTTAAAATACTGTTATATTATTTTCAATCTATTGGGTTGGCCAAGATGGGGTTTCTCGGTAGTCGTAAAGTAGTAATTTGCATTATTCGACTGCATGTAGCTGTCACAGCTTTATGAAAAGGTACTCGTAAAGGTAAAAATAGAACTTTTAAAGGCGATTGCGGCGTAGATTGATCTTTTATCTAGCGCTTTTGGCTACTGAAAAACCCCATCGCATGCATTATAGACCTCGTCCCGTACCTCGTCAATCCTAGAGACGAGTAACCCCCTTAAAGTTATAGTATACTGTATAATATTCAAACTCCAAGATTTGAATATGTTCCCTGTTGACACTAAACCTACTGAGCACAACAATTGACTAGTACGTGTTGTCTAGTAAAAATAAAAAGATTATCCCCATCTTTGCATGATTGAGATATGAGAAGAAACGAGACAGCGCCCTTAAAATCTGAAATTACTTTCTTGCCAACCCAATATTAAACGTATTAAGAAAGAAAATTTTCTATTTCACTCCAGTTTGATGCGATTCGCGTATGAAATGTTTATTACGCATAAAAAACCGCTGTCAAGTTATAACGAATAAGTTTGATAATACTTTGCATTGCCAGGTGAGCGATGTTCTTCTGTAAGTCGATAAATTTTATAAATTGTTTCAGGGGTCACCTGTGCGAACTATGCGGCAACGATGAGATCATATACCCGTGGGACGCGAATTCTATCATTTGCCCTCAGTGCGCGGCTGTTCACCATCGTGTTTGCTGGTCGAAACGAAATCATTGCTGTCCACGGTGTACGAGAATACAAACACGGCGCACTATGCAAGATCAGCAAGCTTCAGACACGGACGATTTTCTAGAAAATAAAGATGCCACCTTGGAATTAAAAAACAGTAAAACATAAACGAACTTTCCTGTTGGAAGTATTATTATGGATAAATATTTACCATAACCCGGAACAATATTGCTAATCACTTATTTGCAATTGTTCACTGCTATCGAGTCATGCATAAATTCATTTCTAAGCAACATACCATGTAAATATCGGCTCTAAAACCATGTGTCCTTCGATTGGACTACACCAAACCGATTACAATCGTGATGTTAATGCGTGACGGGCAAGTGCAAGTTTAAGTTTGTTTTGTAAAATAAAGCCAGCTGAACGTTTCATAGTTTTAAATGCATTTTCTCCAACTTTGACGTGCAATGTGATTTATTATCTACTACATTATGCGCAACTTTATTTTGCGGCACGCATGACTGTGCCACCAGTAGATGTATCATACTAATGTTTTTGAATTCCATTTAATGGATACTTAATAACTAATGTGTATATATAACGTCTGTCGTTTTCCGAGCTTTGTGGCATAAGCTGGCAAATAAAAGTTCGCGGAGCAGCGGCGGAACGGCAGTCGTCGATCCGCTTGATATAACACAGTATCGGAGTCGTCAAAACATTCAGGTACGCGTACTGAAACTGTATTAACGCTTTACCTACTGGAAGTCTATTGATTAGTTTCTTAAGAAACTAACGCAAGGTTTACGGAACACTGAAAGTAGCTGTTTTACATTACTTTATCAGAATAACGAGAACGTGCTTATAAATGAAGTTGTCTTCATGGATGCATCTTTACAATTAATAATCAATGTTGAATAATTAAACAACAGTCTCAAAGAAACGACTGGTCGCGTTATTGAGAGCGTCTTACTGGTTTGCGATTGCCGATCGTGGGTTTCATCGCGTATTAATAACACACGTACTTTAGGGCATCCTCATTTTAATTTGTATAATTGTTAGAACATTGATATATGATTTCACCAAATTCCGCGGTTGTCTATTTCACCAAATTCCGTGTATACTTAAAATGACACGTACCGGAGTACGTGTATGTGAAATGGGGACTTCTAATTGCTATTGCGTTGAGAAACTGATCAGGTTCAATGATAGGTACAGTGTTAAAGTCGCAAGATCTCCGATTAGAAATTATTTGAAAATTGAATATGCAGCAGTGCAAAGATGTCCAGGTATTTGCTACTCTTCTCGGTCCTCTTCATCATCGGTGGCGGTAGATGTGATTATTTTACCCAGCCCAAGACCACTTACGTCAGTCTCTTGGAGAAATTCCTGATCGCGCTCTCAACTTCTGGACGAAAGCTCGAACAAACGATCACGAATATTCCACTGTTATCCAACATCGAAGGGCAGGATAGTACCCTCAGCAACGTTTTGAACCAGTACAAAGATAAAATTAGACTAATATTCCCAGGTATGTGACTAATCTTTTATAAAAAATACAATGGGTACGAGTTCCGTGAGATCTCAAGAAAGATATCTGTTGATTCGCTAATTTCCGACGGATGTAATGCAATTTATGTAATTATGGGACTGGTCATTTGCAGTTTGTTATTTAACGCGAGCGTGCTTATTCGCGAAACACTGCGTACTTTATGCGTTCATAACAAACCTGACTATAACAACGATACAAAACGTTTGTTACACAACTGGATTTTCGCCTTTTCCGATATCCTTTCATTATTCTTTATGCAGAATTTAAATGACTGAACTCGCAACTGATTTGCGGCTTAATTATTATTCAACAATACTGTTGCAATTTATAAAATTTGCGGTACGTGTAACTTTAGGAACTCGCTGGTGTGGTGACGGTGATATAGCAAAGGATGAAGCAGATCTTGGAGTTTTTAAAAGAACGGATGCCTGCTGCAGGAGCCACGATCATTGCAATGATACCATTGCAGCGCAATCACAAGCACATGGCCTGATTAACAACGGCATTTTTACAAGGTGAGATAAAGTTAAGTGGGAGATTAGATTTCGCAACAATAACAAAAAAGTTTATAAGGAAATGGAAGTATAGCAATACAGGACAGATAGCCCATTTCAAGATGCATTCGTTGAGGTTTCTCAAGACAAAATTAAATGTCTATGGAAAAAAAGAAACGTATATGGCTTCTGTTTCCTGTAATTAATACAGAAAATTTTTCTTTTGTCATGAAGATCCGTGGTTAAACATATTTTGATTTCATGCACAGATCGCTCTGCCATTGCGACCATGAGTTCTACAGCTGCCTGAAGAACGCTTCGTCGATCATATCTAAGGAAATTGGAACCACCTACTTTAACATTTTGAGGCCCCAATGCTTCGATGAGAATTATCCCATCATTGGTTGCCAAGAATACTCAAGGTAATACAATTCTTACCACTTAATCTTATATCTAGACTGCGGTTTTGATGCCTCCTAGAAGTTAGCCCCCCACTTGTTAAATTAAATAATTTCAACAGTTGTGCTAAGTTTGTGCTACATTGTGCTCGAATATTACAGCTATAATATAGAAACTGAGACTAAAAATTGAGAAAACCGATTTTTCGAGTAGCCCCCGACTTTTCATTTTCATCACACCTTTCATTACAATGAAAGAATTTGAGAACACATTCATTTATTTGGCTCCTGTTCTTTGTACATAATTGATTGAAACAATTTTTATTTTACATAAAGATCCGCAGTCTACTTATGTATATATCACTCGCAAAGAATTTCAGTTTTAGAGAATATGTTAATTTCAGGAGGCTTTTTTCGGAAAAAAAATGCACGCAATACATTTTCAACACTAGCGCACCTGAAGAATACGAGTGGTTCGACAATCCAGATTTCTGAACGTTCCTTTATCTCCGAACTCTGCTCTAAAAATTTTAATATACTACTATGTCATATTACATTAAGTATAATGGCACAATATGTAATAATAATAAACAGTACATGCGACGACATTCAACATTATTTAATGCTCAAGGGCTAATAAATAAAGATTATATTAGAAATCACTTACGGGATGCATAATACACGAGCATATGCTACTTAAATCGGGATCTCGAACGCGTTCTTTGGCGAAATTCCCCGTTTAATCACGTGTGGTATTGTTTTAGGCACCATTCTGAAAAATATAGTCATTGTAAAAAAACAGGTAATTGCTGAAATGTATATATACATACATTATACACGTAAGTAACGCACAAATTATTCAGAATAACAATTTAACGTTAGGTCTTACGTGCTTACAATGATTCTGACGGTCTTAGCATGAATAAAAAAATTAGTTCTTGTTATACAGCAATGCCGGTATCTTAATTCTATTCAAACTAATACTCTAACGTCCGTACAATGAGGAACGTATAATGAGAGATCATTTCTTAAAGATATGTTCCATCCATGTTTTATGTAAAACGTATTAATTTCTACAATTATCTCGGTTCGCGGTAAAAAATTTCCAAGTATGTTATCGAAGAACATTATAAAAAACCTGAACAGAAGCCTTACGTTATGCAATCGATGATGGGACATACAGAAAGACAGAGATTGCAGCCGGTGCAATCGTCGGTCACTTTCGGAATGTGAGTGTCTGTATCGAAGTGGATTGCTTGGTACCCGGAATCGGCGCAGGCCATGTAACATTTCCCACAGTTTATACACATATCCTGCCAATTAAAATAATTAAAAATGTTAGCATTACAAGTAGCTGTTATCAACAAAGAAGATAAAAGCAATTAACGAAACTTTGTGATAACATACATCGTCTATCAATGCCACAACTTGCTGTTTGTTGTCTAGCTGTTTGTACGGTCCAATATGACTCACAGCTTTGCCAATAACGTCTTTTATAGACGGTACAGGTGCAACAGGAAGTGGAGCGGGCCTCGTGGTCGCGACAGGCTCATCTAATGGATTCGAATTCGCTTTGATTTCGGCGATTTTCTGCTCCCGAAGCTCTTGGTACGCTCCGAAGTAAGGTACATTCTAAAATGCAGATGAAATGTTATGGCTAGCAAAAAGGAGTAGGTGTAATTTAAAACAGCAAACTCGTTAGAGAAATTTTAAAATACTGTCGTATTATTTTCGATCGATTAAACATATTATAAGGAAAGAAAATAAATTTTTATTTCGTTCCAGTTTGTTGCAATTCAGGCAGAAAGCTTTTATTTTGCATAAAGTTCCAATAGCAGTCGAAAATACCTGACTCTTCAATATGGTGTTCCT